>DWNA01003146.1:0-10486 GCA_018249835.1 Heliconius besckei
AATTTTACAAAAATGAATACGAGTTTTTGTGCCATGTGCCAGTGGCAGCTGTCAAAAAATATAAAGTCTGGCAACATCGTAAATAAGATTTGCTGTCGTTCGTGAAGTTTGTAGCATGTGATGTTTCGTCAAGTGTTAATTTTTTACGAAAAACTAATAAAATATTGGACTGTAATGTGCCTAAGAGTGTTATAAAAATATTATAATTAGTGTTATTCAATTAGTGAATAGTGTATATAGTGAAATATCAACGAAATTATATTACATGGATAAAGCCGTCACTTGAGGTTGTTAAGGTTAGTGCTTTTTTCGTCTGTTGTTTGTCTTAAAATAGATTTCAGTGCGGGTTGCAATGATATTTCAGATTTGTTTGTGTAACGCCTTCATGTGACTTTTCAGTTTTTTTACGGGACCTTGAACTAGAAACTTGTATCAGCCTTTTTCGTTATCAAGGTTAGGATCGGTGCGCGCGTTTTATGTCACTCAGTTCATGTTTATTTTGTTTTACATAATTATTCAGAAAATATTATTATCAGAATATAATTTATTATTTAATTACTTTGATCCAGATACTGTGGTATTTAAATTTAAAACTATCAAAAGCTGGCTCGTTTTTCGGACTTAACCTAAACGTGAGTCGTGGTCATTTTTTTGCTACACTTTTTATTGTTAGTTAAATAACCGTTATGTACATCAAGTTTGGTAGTAACAATGCGGTTCGAAGGTAATTTTATGACATTTTTTGGCAAGAATACCATGTTTATGTCACATGATCTGCTTTCCTTTGACAGATATGTGTAATTTTAACTGCTATCTCCCATAGATTGACAGTATCGCGTATCGGACCTTGGTTGATAGCAAATATGCAATCTTTATTCAATTTATTATAAAGTAGAGATAAATATAATAAAATATTAATATATTATTAAAGAATAGAGTTTTTATTCTCCATAAAAATATATCATATTTTTGTAATAAAAAAAAATATAAAAAGAATAAGTTGAAGTAAGAAAATGATACATATTATTCATAACCTTTGTGTTTTTTATTTGAAATAATATTAATAGTGAATGATATGATCTTTATACAAAAAATTAAAATATATGTTTAAAAACATTTAAGTGAGAGTAGTAACAATGTGTGCTGTTTATGTGATATTAGTAAAAAGGTTTTATAATAACCATTAACCACATAAAAAGTATATATATATATATACAAGTATAAGTAATTTAAAGGATTTTATATTAGCTTCACATTATATTCTACATATGACAGGTATGCAAAGAGAATCTAGTGTCAAGATAACTCCATTACCCACATTTTGCTAGAATTTGAGAAATTACATTTTCATTGGTAAAACTCAGTGTCACACTTTGACTTGATAGTATGCAAATGAAAATTATTCATTTCATTGGGTAGGCACTGAACCCACAACTACCAGTTTCTATAGACCGATGCTGTCCCACTGCATCATGATGGCATCAAGTTTTGTAATTTTATTTTTTTAATATTGCAGTCATTAAAAGAAAGAAAAAACTCTATTAGTCACATTTTTGTTTATTACTACTTAAGTATACTATACTTATCTGTTGTTACATAGAAAAAAAAACACTAAATATTTTTTCCCTTAATATAAGTTAAGAAAACTACAACTATTAACATGACAATGCTACAATAAAATTTACCTTTAATATCTAAATATATACCTTGAACAACGGTTTTTTTTTGCTTGAAATTATGTTATTTGTGTGGTTTTTATAATTTTTATTAAGTATTTTTTTCTATTGATGTTAAACCATGGACATGGTGACAGATGACTGACATTTATATATTTTTTATTTCCAAGAAAAAAGTTTTTTTTTTATTAATCTTATAAATTAAAATGTAGAGAATATGATATTAAATATGTATATAGGTAAATGTTTTTTTTTTTTAAATATTTAATTTGGTCCTGAGAATATTATTGTAAACATGTTTATAAGTCAAATGTTAGAAAATACTACTGCTAAAACATATTTTTTTAAAATACAGCAGAACTCATTTAATTATTTTAATTTTAATCTAATAATTATAAATAAATGATTCATACAAATATTTATTAAACTTCAGAAAAGAGATGTAAGAAGTATTGTGTATTCTTTTATGCAGCAATTCACATGTAACATCTTAATTGTATGATGGTCCAATGACTTTGCTGTGTCTATTATTTAAGTTCAATGTTCTTGTGACCTTGAGTTTGAAAACTAAGTAATTTGTATAGCTGTGTAATTTATTTGACAAAACAAAAGCATATTTTGAACTTAAGTTCTTCCAAGAAACTAGTGTTTTTTTTGTTTTTGTTTCACATTGTACTACATATACTCATATAGCATGTCGAGTAGGCTGAGAGAACCTAGTGGTAAGATATGATATGATATGGTCCCTCTAGGGTCCCCAAATAGACATTGCATATTGAGTGGTGGAACTCAATGCTGTACTTTATATTTTAATTGGAGTGCGAAGTGAAAATAATTCATTCCCCTGAGTGGAAATCAAACCACTAACTAGTTGAGGCCAGTCATGGCTCAGGGAGACAAGTGTGTGAGTGACTGTACAACTGAATGATTGGGGTTTCATGCTGGAGGCGTGACGTCAAATTCTGGAGGCGTTGCATATTGAGTGGCGGAACTCAACACCACTCTTTACCTCAACACCAGAGCAAAGAAATGAAAATATAAATACAAATAAATAATTCATTTCCTCAAGTGGGGATTGAACCCACAACCGTCGCGTTACAGTCACGCCCTTGTGCTGCTGCTCCACAATGGCCTCATAATAAATAAAAAATATAATCAAAATATATGTATTTTGTAATACAAATTTTTTAAAAAAAATTGCAGATACCAATCTGCATTTCTTTTTATTTTTAAACAGTAATTGTTTCATAGTGAACATTATAAAATTAATTAAAAATACTAATAAATATTTTTAAATCATATAAGTTGCGATAATTATTTTTGTTACAGAAAAATAAAATATTAGTTAAAGATACTTATTTTAATTTTAGATTCATTATATTTGTTACAGAGATGGAGTCACATATATTAAATATGTACCACCAAGATGCCTACCGCAGCATCGGACATAAAGTAATGAGATCCACAAGTGAATCACTCTCCTCTGAAAGTAGTTGTAATCAAAATAGCCCAGAATATTCTCAGAGTCAGAGGGCTAACCAATATGAGGAGGAAATGAATAATGGGGAGTATTGGGACCCTCAGGACAGGCGTAGATTGTGGAGTCACAATCAAAATGTAAGTACATCAAAGATGGTAAACAAATTTCATTTTTATAGAAATGTTAGGTCACTAATTGTTTTTTTTTGTGATTTTATACATTTTCTTAGTGCTATTACACAGATTAATGCTTTGACTACTAAGACATATTATGCATATGTAAGACATAGGTATGTGTATATATTCTACCTATTAGTTGTAACAATTGTATAACAATTTTGATGTAGTCCAATAAGAACATAAGGCTTACTGGTCAAAGCATATGGTATGTTTAAATCCTGCTATTTTATTATCATCAGCTAAAATTTTAAACTAAATAAATAAACTACTTTTAGGTTAATATAACACAGACAAATCAAGACACTAGTATAGACGAAGATGAAACTATAGAAGTACATGAAGTTTCTGTAGATGATAGAACTTCCGAATATAATGATCATATAGAGGAAATGGATTCGGAAAATGTTGAAGAAAATTCACTTGTAGAGGGTGACGATTACGATGTTATACAAGTTTTCGCTGTAGATCCTGATTTAGATCTCGAAGCTTCTTCAGATGAGGAGCAAGAAGATTATTGTATTAACGAAGAAGAAGATGATGATGATGATCAATCAGAAGGGGAATATGTAATGCCGGAAAATGAAATTCATACCAGTCAAACATCCGAAACTCATCAAGCTAACAATGTATGCCAAGATTCTTTAAATATTAATTTTGATGCACCTGTCGTTTCAAATGTCGACGAATATTTTATAAAAGATGAGAAGCATATATTGGAGGTTAAAGATGAACCAATTGTTACAGATGTTGATGAATATTTCATCAAAGACTCGAAAGACGACTTGAAAATAAATGTCGATCTTCTATTTAAAAAAGACAAAATTTCAGTCCATACTGATTTTCGGATATCAAAAACTCTGCCAGAACAAATATTTTCGCCTGATACTTCTGTTGATAAGGATGAAGAAGATGAAGAAGATACAGAAGAGACAGATGAAACAAAAGATCCTGTTGCCGACGTTTCGATAAATGAATCGGATTTAGATGTGCTTCCTAACATAGAAGACATTAAGCGTTATCTTTTAGAAGATATGCCCTACAATAAGTTAAAGAACGCGCAAAAAACATGTTCAGTCTCTCTACCCCATTCGCCTATGCATCTTTGTATGGATATGGCTGATGTTAAAACTTGTTTAAGTTTCGAGGATTTAAATCTTGATTTATCTGATCTTACTTTTGAAAATGCCAAAGAAAAATCGGCCAGTAGTATGAAAAGTGATGATATTCCCCGTACTTTGACTGAGGAAGATATAAATAGTTTTCTTATAACAGATAAAACTGAACTGCCTATTGTGAAAGAGGAAGATGACTTAAGTACCCAAGATATGGATATAGATCGTCCTGTCGATTCAATAATCGATAATGTAGACTCTTCTGTGTTACCAGACAGACAATGCACATCAACACCAATACCAGGTGCAAATGTTTTAGAATTTTGCATAGAAAAAACTTCAGTTAAAAAAGAACCAGATATAAAACTTGAGGCAGATGACTTTGTAGACGTAGAATCCTGTAATGATGCTGTCATCCCAGTACTAGAAGCGAATAACTTAAATTCTCTCCTAGAACAATTTGAAGCAACTGAAAAGTTAAACAATAAAACAAGAAAACCTATTGCAAATGACAATGAGGTAAAACAAAAAAGTTTTAGCTTAACCAGTGGTATGCGACTGCAGGATGCCGGCATTCAATTAAACAAAACCAAAATGCGACAGATATTGGTAAGTATCGGTGTATTTCACTAGCTAATTCTCAGGTCCATTTAAAGACTCCAATATTCTACTTTTAAATTATTACAGATGCCGTCCACTGTTAATACCGTGATCAGGAGATCTCCAAGTCCGGTTCACTCTGATCACGACTATTGTTCGTCCAAAAAGAGGCACAGCCTTCCCAATTTGAAGGAAGGGCGGAGTCTCCTTAAACCTGAGGTCCTGTCAAGCAACAACAGGATACTAAGTTCGAGACACAGGTCTTGTAAAAATAAAAAAGTGGTGTACCATCTTAGTAGTGATGACGAAAGTGATGTTGCCAGTGCAAAGAAAAACAAAGTAATAACAAATCGTGCTGGTGATGACAGTGACAGTAAAATAAATAAAAAAACTAGTGCTAAACTAAGTGTTAAACCTCCAGTGAATTCTAATCATCGTAAGAAAACATCGCCGGCGCGTACTACGAATGATATTGATAAAAGTAACGGTTCTGTGATGGTGAAAAATGCTTGTAAAGCAAGTGATACTCCTTGTAGTCAAAATTCTAATGGTAGCATTAAGTTAACGATTAAAAATAAATCCGAAGTTATAATCAAAAACTGTGATGTTAGAGACAATCATAAAGACATAGTCATTGCTAAATCTAAGACTAATGCATATAGTACTAATACATTAGCGAATAATGTTAAAATAGAAACAGTAGATAGGAATAAAAATAAAGACATGACTAGTGTAGATAAGCATACTTATATAAATACAAGACACGAAGGAAATTCTAAGCCTGAAGACTTTTATACCGCATTGTTTAGTAATAAACATGATGTGCAAATTCCTCAAGCAACAGCAATAAAAGAAGAAAAAAGGTGTAATGACAGTGACATTAAAGTTGTGGCTGATAATGCTGTACACGAAATAGAACAACCGCAAAAGAAAAAGAAATTGAATCTCCATGAATATAAAATGAGGCGTTGTGTAAATTCTAATAATAATTCGGCACAAGTGAGCCCCGAAGCAATATTTCCTGATTTATCAGGAAATCTTAATTTAGATAAAGATTTAAAAATAACAAATCAAAGTCAATCCAACAGTGTTTCAATTCCTAAGGAACAACAAAATTCATTAGTTCAAAAAGCTATTTTCGATCCTATTAGAGAAGCTTCAAGAAAAATACTTATGAATTCTAGAAAACAAAAAGCTGAGGCAATGCGTAAGAGAGATGAGGATATAGTGATGAGTAAAATACCCAAGGTTGAAAATTTAGATATACAACCACTTATTAGTGATGCAGAAATGATGAAAATAGTTGGTATGACACCAGAAGTGTTGCCAGTACCGATCGCGACGCCAGCTGTAATCCGAGAAGAAAAACAATCACAAAAAGATTATGATGAAATTGTTTTAGTTAGTATTGGAACAAATACTGATGAAAATCTTTTCACAAAAATAGAAAAACCACCAGTGAACAAGAAACGCAAATCGCAGTCGCCACCAAATGAGAATAAATCGACGATCAATTTTAAGATTAAAAAATCTGATCACATCTCTAAGCACAATGTATTTGACGTGGTCAAAACTAATAGAATACCAGTTGACGATAAGAATCGATCTGATATCAAGATTGATAAGGAACGTCTTAAAGATATCACAGCTACTCTGAAGAGTGTTGAGAAACAGGTCGATATTAAAATCTCAAGCAACTCGTTATTCGCTAGTATACAGGACATTGTTATGAAGAAAGCACCTGCAGTTATTGCAACTTCTACAAATGGGCAAACTAAACCCAGCTGTCCGACAGGGAGACGTAGAGTATTAAGATACACAAAAACGACAATAGTTCGTGATTATGACGTCAATAGCGAGCATGGTGAAGATAAAATTATACTTCATTTAGAGAAAAATCGTAGAAAACCAGAGTATACCGCCATTGACATTCAAACCAATGCTACGCCTGAGTTTGGAAATTTAGAAAAAATACCTGAAAAAGTGGTCACTAAATCCAAAAGTCCGTCACCAAGAAAGAGAAATGACAGTGATATGTCCATGTCAAGTGAAGGTAGTCCAGTCCGTGCTAAGACGGTCCAAAATGTGTCACCAGCTAAGTCTGATGACAAGGCTGTTAAAGCTCGCACTGAAAACAGGCGGCAGCTAGACAGATCACAGTCTAAAGAAAAACGATCTAGGTCGAGAGATCGCCATGATGTAAAATATCGGCGGTCCAGATCACACTCCCGTGGACATAGACGGAAACGTTCGTCAAGCAGGACTCGTTCTCGATCCCGTGGTCGCTACAGGCGGTACCGGCGGTCGGACTCTCCGTACAGAAGAAAGCGAACCAGATCGCCGTATCGATCTCGTAGATCCCCATCGATTCGAAGAGATTACAGATCCAACAGATCGCGTTCGAGGTCCAAAATTGCGGAACAGAAATCGCGCAGTCCGATTCCTAAAAAGAAACTCAGTCCGCCCAAATACAGTGTTAATAGTGAGAAAAAACACGTTAAGTCGTTGACGCCGCCATTGAGGAAACCAACTATATCGGAAAGTTCGGAATCGTCGACATCTTCTAGGTAGGTTTTAACGCGATCGTTATGGAATAACTTTTAATTTAGTCTAATATAGTTCTTTACTTGGATCTGAGGATTTTGTTGCCATTTGGAATGTCTTTTAATATATTCTGCCTGTGATTTTTAGTTCATCATCATCTAATAGTTCGTCAGCTTCGTCATCTAAATCGCGAAGATCATGCAGTCCATTTAGAAATGATGACACGTTCAAGAGGAAGGGCTATAGAAGTTCTTATAGCTCTGAAGATAGGTAAGAAAGAATAAATATCCCTTATTTTGTTACTTTAATATGTAAAAAAGGCATAAAGATTAAAAATAATATAATGTTTTAAATGATTAAATTAAATAATCAATCATCAACAATAAATTTCTTATTTTCATTATATAAATTAAAGAAAATAAAGAAAATATTTTAAAGTAATAACTTAATAATTTATATAATCATATAGAAATCTCAAATTTTGCATAGACGTCACTAGGACGTAGCCATGGAGACAGAAATTAATAATAACATAGTTCACGCGGGTAGAACCGCGAGCGGGCCGCTAGTATTATATAATAACAACACAAAGTAGCTACCCAAATGTGACTTGGTCCACTTAACCTTATTGTTATATTATTGCCAAATTATACATTTTTTACTTAAGTTGTATCCTATTATATAAGATATTAAACCTAATTTATTAATACAATTATTAATAAATATGTTCTAGAGAGAGCAACACGCCCGTGGAAGAGAGACGTATAGTGTTTGTCGGTAGATTAGAAAAAGACATCAATAAAAATGCTTTAAGAGCACAGTTCGTTAAATTTGGACCAGTCACTGAAGTACGACTGCATTCTAAGGAGGATGGGTTAGTATTGTTTCTTAATAATGTTCTTTCGCCGTTAAATTCCGCGACGTAGATTCTACAATTTGAACTAAAAGACCGTCGTGGCGCAGCAGCACAATGGTGTGACTATAACGCGACGGTTGTGGGTTCGATCCCCACTCAAGCAAGTGAAATATTTATTTACGTTTATATTTCCATTCATAAATACTTAAATTTTATCCTTTAATTCTAAATGTTTCATTTCACTCATAGTAAGGTAGGCAGAGGGGACCTGGGAACCTAGTGTTAAGACGTTTCGTTCTCATTAAGACACTGCCTTTCCCCATTTGCCTCCGAATTCTTGGAGATATTGCATGTTGAGTGGCATTGCCTCAAATTTAGTAGTAAAAATTATTATTTCAAATGAAAACATAGATTTTTATAACTAAGCCAAATTTGAAATGTAAAATGGCGTAAAACTATGAATTTTGGGTGATAAATCTATAGAAAACAAAAATGTTACATTAAAATAATTTTATCCATATAATAAACATCCCCTCTAATTTTTCTAGATCACGTTACGGTTTCGTAACATTCCAAAAACCCCGCGACGCGTGGTCGGCCGTCGAAGCCGCCAGCACCTTTCCACAATACGACGTTGGTTTTGGAGGCCGTAGAGCATTCTGTAGGCAGAGTTATGCTGATCTTGGTGAGTTCTTTATTATAATTTTATTATTATTTGTTTTCCTTGTTTTATTATTAAATTCAGTTAATTAATTATACCATTCATTTTTTTGTTGATTAAATGAATTGCTTTACACACAACCAGTCGATTTTATAGTTACACTTTGTGCCTCTGTGTCACGACCGGCTTCACCTTATATACCGTCTTTGCTTTATAATTTATGTAAACTATATTTATATAGTAACTTAATGTATTAAATAATGTTATTTTTTTAATAATTTCATCAATATTAGTACAGCTATCTGGATTATAATCCGTGCTGCAGAAATACCAATTTATCGAAAACAAATATATTTTATAACTAACTATGTAATATAACAATTAATTTAAATTGACGTTTTTAATCTATACTATAAAATAATTACAGATCATTTAGGATATCAATTTTTTTTATATTTCTACTGGAACCTATTTTTATAACCTTAACATATATTCTATACAAAATTATAATATTATTTTATCTATTTCATGAAGAATAAAAAAAAAGGTTTTAAAAAATTATTATTAAAGGGTTTAGGGTTGCTATATACAATAAAATAATATACATTACTATTTAATTTAGTTAAGTAAAATAATTTCTAAATCTCTTGAAATAGTTTCTAATATAAATGTCATCAAATGGAATACTTCACTTTAAATTCAGTCCAGTCTTATAGCCATAGTTGTCAACAACGTACATTATCTCTGTCTATACCTTGGTTAAAAGTATATTTAGAATTATTTTATATAACTAAATGGTTTCCTTCAAAGATAACCTTGCATTTTTTTCCTTTATTTGCATTTAATGTCATTTAGATAGATCTTAGATAGATACGTACATAGCATACCTAATGAATAGGGATAATAGTTTTCAACTAAATTCCTCTAATAAGTTAATCTTTATTTGTAAAAATGTCTTTGTATCATATATAAAAAGAAATATAAAAACATTTTCACGCCAAAGAGGAATTATTATTATTTAAAATACTAATATATAATTTTCTCACAACCCTATGATTTATATAAGTTGACATATATTATAAGTATACATTTAATAAAACGTGTAATTTTTTATATTAAACAGATGGTCTGGAAGCAAAATACACGGAAAGCGCTTTCCACGGCCAGCCTGCGTTACCAGTGCGACGTAACGACGACATGTCGTTCGAACAAATGCTGTTAGACATAAAAAAGAAGTTGAACAAACGAAAAGGCGACAAAAACCGCGACGACACAGCTTGACGATTACTTTTCTTTGTTTTATCTGAGTTCAGTTCATTTCTTTATTTATGGCGCATCGAGCGAATTGTTTTATCTGTGTCTGTCAATCAATCTGTGT
>DWNA01003147.1:0-10486 GCA_018249835.1 Heliconius besckei
TTATATTCAATGAATTTTCTAGCCATGAATACTTGTTTGACTCTTACATTCTAGATTACAGGAAGTAAAGGAAAAAGAAAACAATACATAGAATTAAATATATTTATTTATATAATTACGTGCCTGCGTGAATAAAATTTTATTGTGTTATATTGCTTTAGTTGGTAATAGTTAGATGAAAACTTATCACTTTAGAAAATTGCGAACCTACTATTAAATTAGTGTATGGCACAGACTATGGTACAAAATATACAGGAGTATAGACTAGTAGTATTTATAATTATTCTAATATCACTTCTTCAATGATAAAGATGACGATGCAGATGCGTTGCCAGGATAGACGCCAAGACCAGCTCTTCAAATAGTCCTTGGAATTAAACAAAGGTATGGCATTATGTATTGTGTCAACCATTTATATAGTATGGAAATTTATATTTTATTCTCTTTTTTTAAATATTTTATATTTAATTTACATTATCTATGTAGTTTGAAGAATAAGTAAAAAAAATATGTGTAATTTTATTTAGCTTCGTCCTGTACCTGTGTTCGTCCGTCCCGCATAAAGCAGAAGCGAAGAAATTAAATGAAAATTTAAAAAATATTCTCTCGAGTAGTGATCGAACCCACAACCATTTACAGTAGACGCCAAACACCGTCACTACAGGGTAGGCAGAGGGAACCTAGTATCTTAAAATACACTTCGTTCCTCACTTTCCGCCAAATTCTTTGCGCATTACATGTTGAGTAGCGGTACTCAACGCCGCACTTTGCCTCGACACCAATATGAATGAAAAAATAAAAATATTAATTTAAATAAATATTTCATTTGCTCGAGTGGGGATCACCTAACCTAACCTACAACCAGTCGTCTTAAAGCCACACTTGATCACAATGAAAATGGATAAGACATATTATTTGTTAACAATTACGTAATGATTGAAATCAATTTAGTTTTTTATTTTTAAAACATAAAAAGTTAAATTACAAGACTCACTATTGTACAATACAATTGTATAACAAACCAATATACTTACGTAAAGGCTTCGCCTTATCGTACATCGGGGCCTGATATTCATCTGAAGCTTCTAAAAATTGATACATTGCTTTAAAGCCGGTCCCGTCCAGTCGGTCGTTGGACCTAAACGTTACTTTGAAGAAATTTCTTTCAGATTCCACGTGGAACTCCTTCATGCGTCCGCAGTACCTCCCGTACCTGCTATCCTCAGTCATATAATTGGAAAACTCTACATAGTCACTCGCGGATACAGCTTCGCATCTAAAATTACAAAATAAAATTTAATTAATCTTTGTATAAATATAATCTGTATTTCATTTTGTATTTTGAAGTAGCTTCACGTTGTCACGCACATGGCACTGTTCACAGAGGAAATCTGGGGATCCAGTGTTAAGACTCTCCGTTCCCGTTACCCCGTTAGGACAATTTTCTTCCCTACTATCCGCCGAAACTGGAGACTTTGCACGTTGAGTGGCGGAACTCAACACCGCACTTTGCCTCATTACTAGAGCGAATAAAAATAAAATATTTAATTTTATGTCGCGTTTACAGTCAGTCGCACATTTATGCCCTTGCACAACGACTGACTTCGAGCTGTCTGTATCTTATATACCGCAGATATGACATTTTACTTAATCAAATTTAATTTATAATAATTTTCTTGAACTCACGGCAAAACTCCTTCCACATCAAAATGTGTGAAATGCAAATGAACTTTCTCAGTTTGTCCACCGTGAAAGAAGTACGAGCACTCGGTGTCCCGCGGATACGGACCGGGCGAGTTTGGCGATGCGAATGTGCCATTTCGGATTTCACTACTATTGTACACAAATGCGCACGGAAATTCCTTTAGCTGTCTCCCTGTGCTTATACCGAAGTCTGTAAATACATGTTATTATAAATTAAAATGATTACCTAATAAAATAACGTGAGATTCGGCTGCCGTAGGTACATGTCCAGTACGATGACAGCTTGATAGAGAGACACTATGAAGATAGGTTCAGAAGGTTTAAGCATTGTTTACTGCTCGGGAAGAAAATAATCAAATCTGCACAACCATCTACAGCTTGCTTCAGAGCGGTCCAGATTCTTCGACCGTACTACAATTTCTCTAAAAGGGGGTGAAAAGTGGAGAAAGGGTGTTTTAACAAGGGTGTGTTGTGTGCCTACCCATCGCTTTCTATATGCGATAAATACAAACTAAACTCTTTCGATTTCACGACTCAAAGTTAATTCCTTACATCGGATTTGTCGCATATAATACCCTTATACGCTACCCTCATTATTTTGAACTAACCGTAAAAATTACTATCATAATTTAAAAAAACTGTATAATATTAAGCATTTAGTATACAAATATAAGTTTAGTTGCTATTGGTATAAACATTTTAAATGCGGAAAAATAAACTTTAACGGTTTTCCAACCCGCAATAGTGGCACCGGAAGAAAAAACAAACGCCGGATGACTGCGGTATTTAGCGCGAATATTACTCTACTTTTTTATTATATTACAGCTTATAAATGTATTACTAGATCCATTAGATATATATTTTTTTTATATTATAGGATAAGACAAAGTAAAAGCCGTTAGGTATACAGATTTTTTATATATATCGAAACTATGTAATAAAATTGTAACGGATCGGTGTATGCAAATGGAAGAAATATATGAAAAAATGTTATTGGGGCCTTTAATGGAACCCAAAACAATAATTTTTAACATTTTTGTCTGTGCGTTTGTTCATTAAATACAGTTCTCACTATTGGATTCTGGCAAGCTCCGCTTAACATTTAGTGTTTTTTTTTATTTCAATCGATTCAAAAGTTATGTCAATATAAATAGTTGCGACAATACTACAAAATAAGTTAGTTAATTTTATTTTTAAATTCATAAGTTGCGATTAAACTAAAAAAGTTTAAAGTATTATAAGATATATTTAAAATATTTTATGAAGTCTGTTCGAATTAACAAAAGCACTTCAAATTTTATTATTATTAGGTGTTATTAAAAATAAAATGAACACTATGAGTTATTTATTATACCTAGGCTTATTACTCTCCATAGACTGTGATTTAGGTACTTTAAACGAAATGAACTTTACGGCACAGTAAAATTGCGCTAACCAGATATTACTCTAATACCTGTGGCGCGGTAATAAATAAATATTATTAAGTATTCGATTTAAATTATAAAAATATTTTATTAATATTTTTACTTATTATTATAAACCAGTATTACTAACTTAGTTGAAATGCTATATAAACGTAGCTATAGATTAATAGAAGCCTAAGGTTCATTTGCTAGTTAATTTATGGTTTTGACTAATTATTTCTAACCGAACTAATAAAGTCTACATATTTTTTTTTTATATTGTCTTATAAAAAAATACTTTGACATAAATCTATAGATGTCTCTTAAGATTATATACTTCAGCAGCAGAACTATGAAAATTCTCAAGCTATATTCATAATATATAAATGTAGAAATATCTAATATGAGAAACCAGAAACTCTATATTGGAGCCAAATTGCCTATTTACATAATATTATTTCCTTACTTTCTACGAACGAATATGATATTTTGAATCCTCTTGAGTGCCTCGACGACTGAGTACCCCGGAATTCGAGCATTAGCTTGGGTCCGTTCGACATAATTGGTTTAGGAAGGTCGACTCCGCAGAAGGTAGCAACGTTTTCCAACCGTCCGTCCACGTTAACGAACGCCTGGAGTGAGTCCACATTTGTGCAACTGGAATAACCAAAATGAAATAGTAGTAATACATTATTTTAAATTTCATAGTATAATGTTAATGGAAATTTTCTTATATTTATATGTTAAAGTATGTTCTGACTAGTACATAAACATTTAAGCATCTAATTATCTATGGTAATAGAAATATGAAGATAGATCGTTTAAGGCATAATATGCAGTGTTCAACACATATTTTCAACTAGGTATACTAAATTTAAACATTATAAAATTAAATTTAATAACTGAAAAAATACAATATATAGACAAATAATATGGATAAAAAACAAGTTTATTATTTATCATTTCGAAGCTAAGTTAAATACATAAATTTTTATAAATAATCTAGATAAACTGTGAATAAAAAGAATTTAAGAATACCTTGAAGATCCATCAGGTGCTTTGTACAAAAAGAAATCTTGAAATAGTAGTCTAATTCTCTCTTTGCCTCTTCCAAAAAACTCGTAGTGGCAGTGTGTATTGGGAGGATAGGCGAGTGGGTAATGAGGCGAGGTAAGAGTTCCATGTTTCGCCCCATCACTGTTAAACTCTTGATGACAAGATGAAGCTGAAAATAAGTGCAAATAAATCTAAATTAAATTTAATAATGTTTTATTACATATTATTAAACATGAACAACATTAATATATATTGTACATTGAAATAAATATTTGAATGTACAATATATATTCAAATGATAAAATTACATCTTGCGCTAGTCCACTGGAAGACGAGCCTTAATTATAATGTCTTATACAGATATGACGGATCTTATAATGATAATTAGAATTGACTTTAATTGTTTCAACATTTTGAAATTATAAAATGCACATGTACAATGAAAAGCGATTTATTTTTACATCCTTGTTCTTAAATTTCATAGTAGTAGGACGCATGCGCAAGAAAATCAATACCACTATCTGGATTTCATCGTTTATTTTGTAGTCATCTTTAAATGTGCTAAAAGTGAATATATATTAAATTGCATAAAATAATATTATAGTCGTTCGTACTAATTGACTTCATTTTCATCTAGGCATTCATTCCCGAACGTTTGACAATTGTTCTGATTTACATTTTTGACGTTGACGTTGAAGCTTATGTCATTTACACGTCTCTTTATTTGTTTTCAAATTGTCTGGTGAATTTTTGTTAATTATGTGATAATAATGAATTTTACTCTATTTTAAAGAGTCTATTATAAAAAGTTACTTTGTGTATATGAAATATTATATTATAGTATATGAAATTTATTGAAAAATGACAGATTCAACACCGTTTTATGTAGATCGGGCCAAAGGAGGCCGAGCATCATGTAAGGGCTGTAAAGGTAATTGTCCCAGTGGAGAACTACGCATGGCAAAATTAGTGTTTAGCCCTTATGGAGAAAATCAACAAATGAAATCATGGCACCATGTAGATTGTTTGATGAATGTGTTATTAAAACAGCGACCAACAACAAAACGAATTGATTCCATAGATGACATTGGTAATTGGGAAAATATTAGCAAAGAGGATCAAGAATTTATATTAAAGAAAATTAATGATATGGAAAAGCTTTATGCAGAAAAAAATAGTGGGAAGTATGTAGCAAAAGTTTTGAAAAATGAATCATTGCCCAAAGCAAGTACTTTAGCTATAGTGGTTGATGATAAAAAAGATGAAATGGATTCAGATATAGAGGATAACAAATTTTTGACTTTTTTTTCTTTATGTAAAAAAATATCTAAGGTTGATGCATATACAGAAAAAACTGCAACAGTCAATAATTTTTTTACAAAAGGTTGTGATGGAAAAAAATTTCTAGGAGATATTGGTCTATGGTGCAAGATGCTATTGCCACAGGTTTCTAAGAGGGTATATAATTTAAAAAGCAAGCAGCTGGCAAAATTGTTTTCTCGACTTTTTAGCACTGATCATGATGACATGTTGACACATTTAGAGCAAGGTGATATTGCAGATACTATCCAGCAGTTCTTTAAAAAGTCAAATTCAATTAAACCTGCATCTGAAAGTACATTAACAATACACAATGTGGAAGATTTTCTTGAAGATCTCTCAAAGGTTACTAAAGAAGAAGAGCAAATATACCATTTTAGAAAAATTCTAAAAAAGTGTACTCTTGATGACATAAAAATGTTGATAAGATTAATAAAAGGCGACTTGAGAATAAATGCTGGCCCAAAACATATTTTAGAAGGTGTTCACCCAGATGCTTATACGGTATTTCAAAGTTGTCGAGATTTGGATATGGTGTTAAAAAGAGTATTGCCACAAAGTAGTGATGTTAAACACAAGGATTCCCTTCAAAAGAATGTAATTGCCAAACTAAGTCTTATGACTCCAGTATTACCGATGTTAGCTGAAGCTTGCAAGTCAGTTGAAATGGCTATGAAAAAATGTCCAAATGGAATGTTTTCTGAGATAAAATATGATGGAGAACGGGTTCAAGTCCATAAAAAGGGAAATGAGTTCAAATATTTTTCCCGTGCCTTAAAACCAGTAATGGCTCACAAAGTTAGTCATTTTAAAGATTATTTGCCCAAAGCATTTCCTAAAGGAGATGACTTGATCTTGGATGCTGAAGTACTTATGGTTGATGTCAATACTGGAAAACCATTGCCTTTCGGTACATTAGGTATTCACAAACAATCGGAATTTAAAGATGCTCAAGTTTGCTTATATATATTTGATTGCTTATATTACAATGGAGAGATTTTAATGGATTACCCTATTAAGAAAAGGCGGGAAATTTTACATCAAATAATGGTGGAAGTCACAAATCATGTTATGTTCTCAGAGCAGCAAGTTATTAATAAGCCAGCTGATTTAGCTAATATGATAGCAAAGGTATTTTTAATTTAAGATATAGAGGACTTAGATATTTTGAGACACTCCTTTCTTCACTTTTCACTCAAATTAGAGATATTGCATATTGTGTGGTGAAATTAATTATATTCCATTCATGTAATAATTATAGAGGCCAACCGTGGCGCAGGGGCACTAGTGTGACCAAAAGCAACTTGTTGTGGGCTTGATCCCCACTTGAGAAAATGAAATATTTATTTAATTTTATATTTTAATTTTTTCGCTCTGGTGTCGAGGTGAAGTGCGGCGTTGAGTTTCGCCATTCAACTTCCTCCTTCTGCATGCCCTGTTGTGTGCGGGAAACAGTATGAAACTGATTTTTTTAAAATAATTTTAGATATACATGGAGAAAATTATCATACAAAGTACAAATAAACATATCTTTATGCCATAATTGAAATTATCAAAAATTACAGTGTCAACACTTGTTCAAAATACAACAAACAATTTTTGTTCTGTTCTGTTCTGTAAAAAAGTTATTTATTTCATTTTAATATTTTGATTAACATTAATACTTAAAATATTTCGTTTATATTACAGGTTTTACAACTAGGGCTAGAAGGATTAGTGTTAAAAGATTTACAATCCACATATGAGCCTGGGAAACGTCACTGGCTAAAAGTAAAGAAAGATTACCTGTTTGACGGAGCAATGGCTGATACGGCTGACCTTGTTGTTTTGGGCGCTTGGTTTGGTTAGTATATGGTAATGGTTTCTTTAATATATATATTTTGAATTGGCGTTTATAAGGTCCCTTTTTGTAGTATTACGTAGTAGTAGTAAGTATGTATTTTTTTTATTTAGGAATTTATATGAATGCTGAAAACTTATTTTTTTAGTTTGTCGATTTTTACTATATTTCTTGTAGGCGGAGTAAATTTAGTCTTAAGACAATTTGTTCACAATTTCAACAGGTTACCTTAATTCTTTCCATTCAAGACACTGTTGTGAAACCAGAGTCGAATACCATTTTCATCTCTCTGCTCTGGTAGTGAAACATTAAGTTCCACAATGCCTTGAATAATGGAGTGTCTTTACACTAGGTTCTTTTTTAACCTATTTATTTTATATAAGTCATAACATGAAATAGGTATATTTATAATATAAGAAATCTAATTTCAATTACAGGAACTGGTAAAAAAGGTGGCATGATGTCAGTATTTCTTATGGGTTGTTTGGACAAACGTCGTGATCGCTGGGTCACTGTAACTAAAGTACATACAGGTCACGACGATAGTACTTTAGAGAGATTACAAAAGGAATTAACACCTTTAATGGGGAAAATATCGCAAGATTACAATAAATTACCAAATTGGTTAGACTGTAACAAGGGAATGGTGCCTGATTTTGTTGCATTGGACCCTAAGAAACAACCTATATGGGAAATTACTGGTATGTATATATATATATATAATAGCGGCCCGCTTGCGGTTTCACCCGCGTGAACTATGTTATTATTAATTTCTGTCTCCATGACTATGTCCTAGTGACGTCTATGCAAAATTTGAGACTCCTAGCATTTGTAGTAACGAAGTTTGATACAAACTTTCGACCCCAAAAACAACCCCTTAGAAGTCGAATATTGCAAATTCCCGTCTTAGCGAGCACCTACGTCCTATAAATGGCTCCTATGCAAAATTTTAGATTCCTAGCACATGTAGTTTCTGAGATTTCGTGATGAGTGAGTGACCTTTCGATTTTATATATATAGATTGATATTATTTATTTTTATAATTTAACGCACAGTTAATAAACAGACTGTTTTAATATTGGACATTGTCCTTCTTTTAAAGTAGTTTGTGAAAAGAATGCTTGAAGTAAAAAGAGAAGCATTTTTTTTATTTATTCGCAATTTCATCATTATAGAACTAACTAACAATTCTAAACTTGATTTTCAGGGACTGAATTAACCAAAGCAAACTTACACACTGCTGACGGTATATCGGTGAGATTTCCAAGAGTTACACGAATTCGGGATGACAAAAGTTGGGAAAGTGCGACCAATTTGGATGAACTAAAACATTTATATAAAACGTCTAAAGAAAAAACCGATGTTTCACTGTTAAATAAACTAGCGGCCACTGCTAATGACGATTACGAAACGCCAGCCAAGAAAACTAAGCAAAGTCCTAAGAATGTTAAGAAAAATATAAGTCCTATAAAAAATGGGCGTCTTGATACGTTTTTGATTAAAAAACAAAAAGAAGTTAAAGACGAAGATATCGAAGTTACAACTAAAGTTGAAGAAATTAAGGATGATAAAATTGTGAATAAAAAACGGAAATATTCAAATTTAGAATCAAAATTAAAATGTCAGTATGAACCTGACAATCCGTTACCTGATGCGTTCAAAGATAAAAAACTAGGTTTTTATCCCGACTTCATAACAATACCCGAAAATGAAAGGAAATTCTTTGAGAGACACTGGATTGCGTATGGCGGTACTGTCATAAAATCTATAAAATCAATGGACGTCGATTTCTTAGTACACAACGAAAAATCAATAGAATATAAGAAAATGAAGAAATTAAGTAACAAGCTGCCGTTTAACGTGCGACATGTCAATAAAAGTTGGCTTAAAAAATGTATAAATAATGTAAAATTGTGTGATACTACGAATTTCGCGGTTGTTGTAGAACCTACTTGAGTTTTTACCAATTTCAAAAGAAAGGTATAATTATGTTGAATTGTCTATA
Organism: Heliconius besckei; assembly: GCA_018249835.1. NCBI lineage: Eukaryota > Metazoa > Arthropoda > Insecta > Lepidoptera > Nymphalidae > Heliconius > Heliconius besckei. The sequence continues at coordinate 9,329 of DWNA01003147.1, forward strand.
TATTGTTGAAATGTAAAACACATTTTTTTTATTGACTTTTGTCTTTATTTTAAGTTTTTGTAAAATTGTCTTATATATAATTCACTAATTATTTCCACAAAATATCATTGCAAAATTAAAATAATACATTTTGTAATTTAATTAAATTGATTATTTTATTGCTAATGTTGTGTTATAAACGTTTCTTCCACTCCTTTCCTCATTTTCCAAATATTGAAGGCATTCCGTGTTGAGTGGCACAACACAAGGCCGCGCTGTGCCTCGACACCAGAGCGAAGAAATAAAAATATTCATTTTATAGCTAGTCATATTTTTACAATTTTATATGATTATATTAAAAAATAATTATGTTAGGAGTTTTTTTAATTATGCATTTTCCTATTGTGTAACATTATCTACACTATTTTTACCGTACGACCTTCGTGTTCCACACAACGTGACATTCGCGAAGTGATAAGTGCTCGGCTGGCACGTTCGGAACGCCGTTATCAAAGAACAAAGCGTATTAGGTACGCTTCGTTATCTATTTGTATAAAAAATTCTATTAAATCATATTATTTATATAGTTTTCAACGCTCGATAATGGCTTGAAATTGGCATTCTCACGAGCCTCTATAGATAGACTTACTTAAGATTATAAAACTGAAGAGTTTGTTTGGTTGAACTCACAAATCTCAGAAACTACTGTTTTAATTGGAAAAAAACTTAGTATTGAATAGTATGTTTATCGAGGACGTTAATAGTTTTGAGTTCCTGTTCCTGTGGTGAAAATTGTCTCGGACAGTTAAAATATTTAAGTTTCTAATTTGACCACTAAAGCGACACCGCGGGTAAAAGCAAATAGCGATATAAAGTTATGCATAATTATCGTTTATTTACTTTAATCATTTACATAAACAATATACTTACCTCATAATTTTGAATTAAAATATTATTAAAATGATAATTTGTATGGGGCCATAGAGGCGCAGGTGAGTATCCCGTAAAACAGGGTACGCGGAGGGAACCTGTTAATTTGAGTGTTAAGACACTCTGTTTCCCATTAAGACATTTCCATTTCCCACTTTCCACTGAATAGCAGTAGAATGTTTAGGTAGGTATATTTGAATAATGTCACCATATCACCGCTATGCTAAGACTAAGTGCTACATTTAGTCT
>DWNA01003148.1:0-10482 GCA_018249835.1 Heliconius besckei
AAAGTCTAATTTCAGAGCGACCACAACTTGTCGCGTACTATACTCTGGACCGGTTTAAACTAGTTTAGACAGTGTTATTTTTGCTATAAGAACACTTGCACATATATTTTTTACTAATTAATATTTTTTATAAGTGTCAAATGATGTTTGATTTAGATTTCGCACTGCAACGATATGGTAACATAATTTTATAGTCAGAAGCTTTAGCAAGTGTAGACTTTCTTTAAGGTGAAAAGCAAAAACTGTTTTGTTTAAAAATAGAATATGTATAATTAAAACTATCGTAGGTCTGTTAGTATACAAATTAAGCTATTAAATATAATCTATATATGAATTGAATTAATCTAAGTTTTATTACGGAATAGGAGGTATTGAATGATATCATTTAATAAATAATTGAAACAGTCACTGATTTTATAAAACTGACAAATTGGTAAATAATTAGTAATTTAATTATCTTTTTTTTACTTTTACGGTCTTGTTATTATTCCCTGCTTATTATTTTGTGTACACATGGTCTCTCATAAATAATTTAGGCATCAAACTAAATTGAATATTTAATTGTTCAAATTTAAATATGCATAGAAAAGACAGGACTATAGACTCTTAATTTCTGCTACTTTACACGTGATTATTTATAATGTTCTCTAAATTATTATTTTATATTCATATTCTTAATGATTTTTTTCGTACTCACTAAGACACTTCCGTTGCCCGCTTTCCACAAAGCTTTTCGAAGTATTGCGTGTTGAGTGGCGGAAGTGAACGCGGCGCTTGGCCTAACTATTTTTGACCAAAATGCTTAAAACATTCTATTTTGTCATGAAAAAACATTTATCTGAGGTTGAGTGCTATTAGTCGACTGTAAGGAAATCATGAAAGTAAACTGTTTTGTCTTAATAAGGCCTTTTACACTGTCTGTGATTCTGTGTGGCTATCAAATATTTGAGGGTTGGTATTTTTGATATGTCTTGTGAATAGTTTGGTGGTAAATAATTGTATCTATTTTTGAATTTTTTCTTTTTTGGATATTGTTCTTTGTAAATGTATATAAGTTCATATCTTTATACAAAGTCATATTTAAGGAAGGGACGACAAATTTTGTTATTTTTTTGAGGCAGGATTATTGAAAGGAAAATTAAAAAGGCGCATTTCACGCTTAACTTTTCTTTTTGTATATAAAGATATGTAATTGATTGAAAAAATAAATAAAAATAAAAAAAATAAATATCTTCCATCATCATTTGACGTTTCAACGTATTATGCTTATTCCTAAATCGGGTTTTTCCATTCATATATGAGGTTCTTAAAAATAGTTTGCAAAGTATATTTCTGTAGACAAATGGTTTGCCCTTTTTGTAGAATATTTAAATGTACATTCGTAAAATTATGTAACGTTAAGGCAGCAAGTTGAAGTTCGAGTATCTGATTTTCACCATTATAGCATAATTTTTTGTCTTGTTTTTAAAACAACGGGACGATTTAAAGTTGTATCAAAATACCTATAAATATTACTATGTTAATACATGTTCAATTGTTTGCCGATATGTTAAGCAATATATAGAATTCATTCATCTAAAAAGGAATAACCACGTTAGAAGTTATACTTATTTGGCGTAACAAGATAAAATCTTAAAAATATATTACCCTTTGCGTTATCCTGTTTTTAGATAAAGCGACACTAATATTAGAAAAAAGGTATATTTTAATACATTGAAAGTTTTAATATAACGCATTATATACTTGTCTACTATGTCGTTTGTAGCGAATTTTATGGTGTTCTTGGTTTTTCGTGGCGGTGTGCGCGCGCAACTTTAAAATTTACTCTCATTTTTCCAATTGTATAACTACAAAAAATATTAAAGATTTGAATATGCATTTAGTTTCATAGAATAAATAAAAACACAGATATATAACACTAATGAAAGTAATGGGTAAAAAAATATTTGGGTCTCTCATTTCACATTTTTTAATCTCATTTGGAAGATGGACGATAATAAAACATCAATAAGTTCTTCAAACAGGCAAGACACATTTTATTTATTAATCTTACATTAGGAAAGATTATGTATAAATGAATTAACTTTATTATGTAAGCAAATTTAAATGTATCATAATGTATGTCAAGTTTAGATTTTTACTAATTATAACAGTCTTTTTTAAAAGATAACATTTGGGTTGACATCGTGCTTAGACCTAATAAAATCAAAATCATATAAATTTAGAACTAGTAGGAGGTCCATTATGGCCGTGTTTAAAAGAAAAAAAAGATTATAGTAAGGTTTATTATCGAAAATGTATTGTGATACTCTTTTCTCTACTCGTAACGGTTCTCTACTCGTCCGTTAAATATAAAGCTAACCTTTCGAATACTAATGTTGCCTAGACGTTTAATTAGACTGCAAACATGTATAGTTCACATATTTTTAATAGCGGTTAATGTTATTGTAATCAGAGCAATGGAATATATTTAGCAATAAATATAAATTGAAAATTTGTTGTTTTACTTTTTTCCTTATTAATAATTTTAGTTTATTTTTTCCCCTTAGTTTTGTACCGGAAAAAAATGTATTTTAATAACAATTTATTTTTGTTAGTGCTTTATTTTATAACGTTATAAGTACTTTAATTTTAAAATATGAATTTTTCTTTAAGGAAAATGACTTCAAATACATAGATATATTATAAGTTAAAATATTTTTTATTAAAATATAATATTCTATCAATAACATCCATTGGGTTGTTTTCTTTAACAAAGAAATGTTACCTGTTAACTTTTTTAAAGGAGAAAGCATATTAAAATGTATGCGTTATTAACACGCGATGTCTCGTGATATAAAACAGAAAATTACATTAACGTCAGTTTGTTTGCATTTACTTTAAGTTAGCAAAATACAAATTTTCAATGGAATGGGTTCAGAATCTTAACATAAAATGAATTTATACTCTGCCTAATAATATTTTGCATTATCTTAGAACTTAAAATTTTAAAGCTATTTTTAATCAGTTCTTAGAATTAAGATAAATAGAACATCAAGTGACATTGTAGTGATTAATCACTTGGTGCAATGTTTCTTGACATATTTCTATACAGTATATATTAACATATGTTAAATTAGAATAATTTTGCTCAAGTTCCATTCAAAGATTGTATAAAGTTAGTAAAAACATATTTAAACTTAGTTCTAAATTTAAAAAACAATGTTTAGGGAAGAACAAATAAAAAACATGACTTGGCATACACAATTTACTGCATACTTAATTTTTTCATTTTTGAAAAGTTACACTTAAAACGACAACTCCCTCAGCAGCACTGGAACAAGGAAAAACAATATTGAAATTTATTTTTATTTTTAGGATAAAATATTGAAATTAAGAGTGTAATCAGTAAGAGTCAAATCGTCATGGCATTCAGCAGTAGCAAATAAATTGTCTTTGCATCATTTAAAAACTTTGGCAATGTAATTTTAAAACTCAATTTTTATAAATATGTATTTTTTATAAAAAAATATTTAGCATAATAAAATTTACTAATTAATTGGACACCTTTTTATTAAACCTTGAATGAAATATGACAAATATGGTTTAAAAAAATGTTTAATATATTATTTGTCAGTTTGACAAGACATTAAAATAGAAACAAAAAAATTAAAGACATTTACCTTATCACAATGAAGTAGATCTATGATCTAGGTCTTTCCTTCTTTTCTTTGTACAGCGCAAGGAGTGATACGTTAGCCACTTTTACCACCTGCAACAATCAAAATTGTTAATATTTCAAACAAACAACATATATGAAAGTAAATGTATTAAAAGTCAGTTAAACATTAACATCATAATGGTCAGAGTAGCAAATACTCTCATATTGTGAGACATCTTTTAAGTACAAGTTTACTGACTGCCAATTTCTGCTCTGAAGCTAAACAAATGCATAATTTAGAAAAACACTAAATTAAAGTGATCAAATCAATTTTATTTATATAACATAAGAATCCTAAAACACAACAATACCAATATAATGACATGCCCTGACATGTCAAGGTAAGACCCAGTGTTAAAGAACAGAACTTACATGATGCAAATCATGTATTCAATTTTAAGACCAAATATTAATAATGAAGTCATATTCTTTAAATTCACAAGAATTAATTAAAATATCAATTTCTACTATTTTTCTTACATAAGCATTAAGTAGTAATAAGAAATTAACACAATCTCCGATGTATACTAATCTCAATAAATAATATATCAGTGCATTGCCATTATATTTATGTAATCTTATATATTATTAATGCCTCTTAGATACAGGCAGATAAATGACATAAGAGTATAATTTTTCTAATATTTTCTAGAACAAATAAAAAAAATTTTTACCAAAAAAGGAATACACATACATGTTTTAACCAATTAAACATTTTTAATGAAATCATATTATATTTTACATATTATAATTTATGATTTTGGTGATTTTATGAATAGTAAACATAACTATGTAATAGAGAATTCACGATTTGATAACAAATCTAATGTCATTAAAACTTATCGCAAACAAAATACGCACTTTTATATAGAAATATTAGGGGAAACACCCACCTTAAATCTGACTCCAGGAATATCACCAACGGCGTGACCCTTCCTACCGAAACCCGCGACTAGCACTTCGTCGTTCTCCTCGATGTGGTTGAGACAACCGTCGCGGGGCACGAAGGCGGTCACCTTCTTGCCGTTCTTGATCAGTTGAACACGCACGCACTTCCGGATAGCGGAGTTGGGCTGCTTGGCTTCTACGCCACTGCGTATATGAAAAGCTAAGTTAATATTTACAGGCCCAAGCCAAATTAAGTAAATGAAAAATCTACAAATGTAAATAAGTAAATGATGCACAGTTTACACTGAATAAACACCATGCTTACTTCTATACGAAGTTCATTGACCCACATGGAGTACGCGCGCCGAGTAGTGATCGATGAGACGCGACGCAGCCACTCGCAGTATTATCCTGTGATTGTAACTAACAAATTCACAGGAATAATATCGCGTGTGGACGCGACGCTAAGTTACTGTGGTCCCCCTCGTAGAAGACTGCCGCCGAGATACATACTTCTCTTATTAAACACAACTTTAACAATGTTTGTGGACACTTAGCAAGAGCACTATAACACAATCTATATTACAACTTTCACACAATTTAAAACACGATATCAATGAAACTCAAACGTACTTCAACTTACACTTTCTCCAGGACGATGCCCTTAGCGTGAGATGCACCACCGAAAGGATTAGCCTTCCACCTTGTGCCCATGTGGGCTTTTTTGTACTCCTTGTCCGCCCATCGCTGTTCGCGGCGATGGTTCACGTGCTTACGCGCCGTGCGTATACCACGGGGTTTACCTGAAAGTATAAGTCGCCGGTTATCACTTATGATCATAGAAGGCAACGAAATCGATACACTACACTGTTTACACGATGTTATGAATGGCGATTGTTTTATCGTACCTCATAACCATCGAAAAGTAATTGGGATGGAAATAGATTTACAAGTAGACCACGAGAAAAACATGTCTGCGCCATGGCCGACACCGAGGCGTGCAGTTAAACACTCGTTTATTTAAAAGTTTACGGGAAAAAAATATATCTTATAACACTTTCACATCGCCGTGGTAATAAATTCACATCGTGAGCACAAATTAATAGCAAATAACTTAAAAAGACTAATTAATTTTCACAAAACTACTCCTTACCCATTTGGATAGCGCAACACCAAACGGCTACGGATGGGAAAAGAAATAGTATCTGGCCAACTTATGCTTCGAAATCTACAATAGTACCAACTACAGAAAATTAAACGAATGTTGCCAGTTTAATGTTTTACTCTGTACCACTTCTGTAAATGAAAATTTTAAATTCAGTGAACTACGGTATTATGGTTACTGTATATTTTTTGCAGTAACAGCAAATAATGCGATAAAAAATTTAAGCCGTATATATTACTGATACTGGTTGATTTAAGCAAATTATGCAAACTTGCTAAAGTATTTAAATATCATACCGAGTAAAATCTCTTATGGAAGTTTATGTTCGTTAAGTTAATATAATGTATTACACCATAAATCATATGAAGTATTTGTGTCCACAAGAAAACTGATAGAAAAATGTATAAAAAAATCAACTTTTATAATTTTTTTATTCTTTTATGTTTACGAATCTTCAATATAGACATAGTAGGTTAGACAAAAATAATCAATATATTCTATGTGTTTAATTTAAGAAAATTTATAAAAATATGTAAAAAAACTATTCATTTTATTTATTTCAAATTATAATTTGATTTGTAATTATAAACTTTTTATACTTCTTTTTGTTTTTATCTTGTTATGTTGTTATTATTATGATTTTTATCCTTTTTTTGTTTATTCGCAATTGCTTTTTCTGCTGTTGCTACATCGCCAAATAAGAATATTCCAAATTAGAGATGTCATTTGTGAGTAAATGTGTTCTGTCATTTTGTGTTTGTGAGTTGTCAAAGTGCAACTCGGTTGTACCGCTTATGTTTCCTTTTATTTAAGCCTGTTTTGTTATTGTAAACTAAAGAAGAAGTATCTTAATTATATAAAAATGAATGTTGGAAGAAAAGACGGTGGTCCCGGCTATGTCGGCATTCAATTTTGTCAAGAATGCAATAACATGCTTTACCCGCGAGAGGATAAAAACAACAAAGTATTGCTGTATGCCTGTAGAAATTGTGATTATAAGCAGCTGGCCGATTCAAATTGCGTATATGTTAACAAAATTATGCACGAAGTAGATGAATTGACCCATATAAATCCAGATGTAGTTAGTGATCCCACTTTGCCCCGTACTAAGGATCATACATGCCCAAAATGTAATCACAGAGAAGCTGTATTTTTCCAAGGGCAAACAAGAAGAGCTGAAGAAGAAATGAGACTTTATTATGTATGTACAAGTTGTAAACATAGGTGGACTGAATGAATATATTTTTGTAAGCTTAGTTTTGATAATAAAATTCAATATATATATTTCAACCAAATATGTTGTAGTTTTTTTTTTTTAAATAAAATGTAGAGAGGATACATACAATAAGAGACAATATGCAATTTGAATCTTTTATTTAACTAAAATATTGCCAAGCCACATATCTAAGTATAACAGTTAACAATTCACAGCCATTGATTAATTAATAATTAATAAAATTGAATATTCCTACAAATAACAAATTTCTCTCTGATTTCATATGTCTAAATAACAACCATCTGTTCTACACTTATTTGCAATGATAGGCCATAATTTTATTACCAACTGCATAAAATTATAAATATTTAAAAAAAGTTAACTTTAACTTAACTTTAAGTCACACACACATGGAAAGAAAAATATTTGAGAACAAATACACATCTCTTGGAAACTTCTAATAGGTCTTTATTTTTTAGTTTCATAAATAAATTAGAAGTAATCTTTCATGACAACCCTCAATATCTATCTAGTTCTTAAAAATCTTTTAAAACTGCACTGTAAAATGGACTGTATTGAACTTTTATTTTATATCCTCAATAATTGCATTATAAACAACTCAATATTTAGAAATCTTTACTTAAATATTGCATACTATTGGCACAGTCTTCTTGTATGTCAAACAAATGTTAAATAATTCTAAATGACCTATATTGAAATAAATTCTTAATTTACTCAGCATGTCGACTAAAACTAATTTTTATTAATCATTTTTTAAACATTGACTTTGTCTAACATTATTACAATCTAAATAAAAAATGAAAATTCTCTCATGATTCTTAGACATATTCAATATAATTTCGCCTACTCTTATAGCTTCTATTCTAACGTAATTGCAAAGCGAGTTATTTAAATATAAGGAATATTGGAAAAGCTCCTTACTCTATTGCATTGTAAACATAACAAGTGTACACAATATTATAACAATTGAGGAAGACGGGGTTACATGTGACAGGGAAGAGTAATTTTGAACAACAAACTACATATTTAACTATTAATTAATTATTATTATTTACATAGTCTTCAATGAGCTCTTAGTATTTAAAGTTAAGACTTCAGATTGAAAATTTAAGCTAAATGGTATCTAAATTGGAAAGCTCATAGATAGACCTAAAGTACAATATAGATGTGGAAGCAGTTTTTTAACACTTGTAACTTAAAACTAAATTAACATTCATTTATTACATGGATTCTAGTACGATTTAACAGCCATACTCAGATACGTCAATATTTGCTTAACTAACATTAAGTCTGTTTACCCTTAAATGCTAATTGACAAATCTGTGTGTGGCTGAAAATAACTAAAAGTTCATGAATACTACCTAAGATATGAATCAAACAATTACACCCTAGTGCCTATAAAGAGTTAAAAACCGACATATTTTTTTCGAAATGGCAGGATCTTCGATGTTTATTTGTTAAAAGTGCATTTAAATAAGCTAAACATTATCAAATATAAGCTCAGGCAAAACAACCTTTAGTAAACTAGTACTACTACTACATGCTTGTAGCGCACGCTTCTACCACAATATTTTCTATATCTAAGGGTATACTAAATTGATTACTTTAGTTCAATCACAATTTAGAACATAGCGGCCGTAAATTGCAGATATTTTGAAAAATTCAATTGTTATTAGTAACACAGGTCTTTTTATGTCGACAAAATTGAAAAGTGTTTTGTTTTTGTTTTATTAATAGTAATTTAAAGGTAACCATTTGCTTAAATATATTTGTAATCTTCAAAACTATTCGCAAATTGGTAAGGGAAAGTCATGTTGCTGTAAGATGAAACTGTACTATTAACGATCAAAAGTACTATGCTTATAACTGAAATTCGATCCATATAAACGTTTTCTCATATATTATTCTATCTCGTATTTCTATTAACGTTTTGTTTTGAAATCTTGTATCTTTATAATTGGGATATATCGAATTAATACTGATCGGTTCGAATATTCGGGGCTAAAACAAAAGACTATAAGTACTATTATTTTCTATTAAGTACTTTAATATGACGAAGTAAATTCAAAGTATATCCAAAAAAAAAACATATGCTTACCTAAGTATAAAACAATCATTAAATAAATTTCAATAGATATAATTTAGCTTCTCTTTTAAATAAGTCTTAGGCCGTGATCACAAATGCTTTATTTCTTCTTAGTGTACTGGTACGTGGCGTCGATCTTCAATCTCCTGCCACGTATCGATAGCTGTCGTCAGTGTTCCTGCGGCGGTAAGTCCGGGAAGTTATCGGGAAGTGGTGGAAGTACGTTAGTCTCGAATTGTCCAGACATGTTGCCTGGTGGGGAGTAATTGGCTACTACTATTACCTTACCTGCGCGAGACCTGGCCTTACCTACACCGAAGAACCGTGTTGCCACCCAAACCATTTGTGTGAAGTGACCTGTAGAAGGTTTACAAAAGTATATTATAACTTTTTTAAGCTATTCGTGGCGCAGGAGCGCAAACGTGCGTATATAGACGCGATTAGTTGTAGGTTCGATTTCTACTGAGAAAAACAGACAAGAGTAGACAAGAAATGAAATATTTAATGTTTTCATTTCCTCGCTCTGGTGTAAAGGCAAAGCACGGCGATGAGTTCTATCACAATGTCTCTTGAATTGGGCAAGATATTATTTGTTGCCTTTAGTGGAGACGAGGACCCTTTAGACCCAGGGGACTTTGGGCTACAGTTCCCCTGTATAGCAGGGTAACGTTTTAAGCTTGTCAGCTGAAAATATCAACTAACTCCTTGGCTTTACATATTTTATTGAGTATAAAAGAAACTATTTCACCTGCATTGACATTTGCGTGTAGAACATCCGACTCCTTAAAGAAGTTGTATTGTCTAACAGCTGCATACCAGTATGATGATACTTCTTGGCCTGTCATTTGTGGAGAAAATAACATCAAATATATTAAAATAAAGTGTAGAACAGAAATGAAAAAATATATTTTGTAAATTATTTCGTGAGTTACACGGTAATACCTTTTTATTTTTTTTAGTTTTTTGTTTCAGTTAAGTAAGGTTAAGTGTGTATCGAACTCACAACCGTCGTGATTACAGTCGCTCGCTTTTGCTCCTACGGCACTACAGTGACATCTAATTATTGGTGTTAAATATTAAGTACTATGTATACATGCAACAATTTTAAAACATCCTCCCATCTATTGAATAATAAATTAATTTTTAACAAAACGAAAAACCGACTTCTAATAACGAAATAAAAAGTGAAAAATAATTATACAAAGATTTTATAATTTTGAAGTCGGTGCCAAGTAAAACAAACAGGCTTAGTAATTAGATATTGTAGTAAAGGTGTTGTAGTATTAGTTTGACACCGACTTCTAAATTATAAAATCTTTGTAAAATTATTTTTAATTTTTTAGTTCGTTGTTAGAAGTCGGTTTTTCTTTTTGTTAAAAGTTAATTTATTTTACGATTTTAAGTGA
>DWNA01003149.1:0-10478 GCA_018249835.1 Heliconius besckei
ATTCTAATAAATAATTAAGGAGATGTCACTGATTCGAAATGACCTAGCCTACGGGCGGCACAGTATGACCGACGCGAAAATATTCTTATAGTTCAAGCAGGCGTAGCCGCGTCCGGGTCCACTAGTTTAAAATAAGTTTGTGTCTTCACTGTACAAACGAAAAGTTTTTCTAATAATTATCTCATAATTCAACGAACAATTTCAAAAATAAAGCTTGGAAACCCAATGAAAACTATCCTCCAACAATATTTTGTTGAAAACCCTCAACAATGTATTCCTACATACATAATATGTACAAAGATGTAAATTAATTAAACTTTTCCACACGATTTCCTTTTACGATACAAGAATTTGCTCGTAAACTGTACTAGCTGGGAGGTCCACGGAACTTCTGTGGTCGTGGTCCCCACGCACTGCGCCGTCCTCGTTCGTAATAAATAGTTGTAATGTGCTTGTTTAGGAGTCCAGTCTAACCTACTTCACTTTTGTATTAGCGAGTTGATATTCAGTAAGCCTGTGAACGTTTGTTGTATTTATATTTGCGTATTTGCATTTATTAACACTGTTTTTCTAAATAATTTCATATTTGTTATTATAAGTTTTTTTATATGCTGTTTTCCTGGTTTTTGGTGGATTGTATTTTGGTTAACCTATATAGAAATTTGTAGCGTTTTGCTTGAACGACAATTGAATTACCAAAATATAATAAATGAATAAAATAAAAATTATTCAGTTTAGAGGTAGAGAGAGAGACGTCGGGTGACCTTGGAACACACAGTATCCATGATACTGGAGGAAAATCCCGTAAAAAGCATAAAATCCCGTGGGATTTAAATCACAAGTTATTTTTGTTAATGATCGACTAAATACTTTTAATTGGGCATACTTCTATTTTTTGAATATGTATTGCTCGTGCGTATGATTAGAACTGTTTTTAAAACATGTATAAAGCCTAGTAAATTAAATTAAAATGAACATAAAAAAATATTACTTTACCATCGTTTGAAATGTAAAGAAAATATAGGAATAATGTGATTTTGGTTTAATGTACAAACAAATGCTCGATTTAATCTTGCATTTTACAAGAAATGGATATTAATGGTGTGTTACGCCGTGTTAAATAGTGTGTAAGACTTGAGGTAATCTGTGTGAGAAAACATTAGGAAGCGCAAATGGCTGTTTGAAACAAAAGACGATGTTCATATTAAATCAAAATAAAAGTTAAATTACACAAAGAAAGATATTAGATTTGTCTATTTTGTGGTTCATAAACGTTTTCAAAAATCTTTAATATTCATCTATGCCAATGGAAAACACAATCTATAAGATATTTATAAACTGCATAAGCGTTGATAGTGCTATTGCTGTAAAGTATATTTATAGAGTTAACTAAGTTTCAAGTTAGGTACTGTTGCCTCAGAGTTGGAAGCTTAGGGGGAGTTAGGGGAAGTGACATTAATTGGTCAAGTTTGCGAGGTGGCGACACCGCGCGGTGTCCGGCCGCAGCCTCCTGAAACACCGACTAATTGAGATCTGTGCGCACCTCCCGCACGAGGCACGGACGGACGGACAACTTCTCTCAGAATTAAGGCACTCGTTAGCGACTTTTTGCGAAAATGGCGGAATCTCTTGAGAACTTTCCGACTAACATTTACAGATAGATAGTTTGCGCCGTACGTAATGAACAACCCGACGCTCCCCAGAGCTGTTCTCGGATTGTTATCGTTATATCGAAATTGTATAATACTACTTTAACTCGCTCGCGTTACACGTCTAATAGAATACTCGAGGCGACGGAACAACTTTTCTTAAAACTTCTACTAGCTTTTTCAATTTACGAAGATGAATTTCTTACGAGATTTCAACGGAAGTTTTCAGTGGACCGGCGCAGCGAGTTTACAAGTTTTTTGTTAAGTCGCTCCGGCAACAGGGGCCATTATGTCTTGTGATGTATCAATATAAGATGCTAATATTTTAGCAATAGCTAAGAAAACATACAAGGAGCAGAAGCTTGGAAACTTTCAAATACAAGAACTTATACTATACGTGAATATAGATATATAAGAAAAATATTATTTACAAATAAAATATTCTTGCTGCAATAAACAGAGAAATCTGAAAAGCTACATTATACCTACAATATTCCTTACAAAATTAAACTAGTAACGCAGGAAGATTTCGTTTGAAGCGAACGGTGGACCGTGATTTGTTTCGCATTTAGTGCTCTATTCTATTTGCCGAGCTTTTTGAGTTCACAAATTGAGAAGAGAAAAAGAGAGAGAGGAGTACAGTATTGTGATTAATGGACGACGTAACTAGAGTGCATGATATCTTGTTTAACGTCTCTTTATACGCTTTTATTCAAATAGAATGTCCGTAGGAGAAAATAAAGTGCTTCAAGCGTTTACTTCGCGAAAGGAACTTTTGTAGTACCGTTCTATGCGCTTTACCCTGTTAGAGTGTACCTACCTAGTACGCTGGTCTTTGACGCGGTACGCTATATTGCAAAAGTATATTATTGGCCCTGGGCGGGGTTGTTTGATAGAGATTATGTCTCTTCTATTATTTAATATTCTTTTATTTACTTGTATCATTTCAGAGTTCTTTAGAATTTTATGTTAAAGTAGCATTGCCTATTAATGGATTTGAAGATATACATTTTGTTTTTTACAACACGCAGAAGAACGCTTAGTAATAAAATATCAAAGACGACCATCGTTATAATTATTTGCTATAACGCAAAAATCCCGAACTCACTAAATTAATTTTTTTTTTAGTCTCACATTGTATTCCGCAGTTAGGAGGGCAGGCAGAGCAAATCTAGTGTTTAAACACTCCGTTTTTATCAAGACACTTCCGCACTCCACTTTCCGCCTAATTCGGTAGTTATTGTGTGTTAAGTGGTGGAATTTAACGCCGCATTTAGCATCGACACCAGAGCGATGCAATAAAAATAATAAATATTTCAATTTGTCGAATTTGGATCGAACCCACAACCATTCACAAACTTGTGCCCGTGCACCATAACTGGCCTTCAAGTACATTAAAAGAACAATATTAAAAACATAAATAACATTAGCAATAGACATATGAATCTTTTCTAAACCACAACCCCCTTATTTGACACACTTTAAAAAGCTTCACAGAGCTTTTTACTAGAGACAATATGTCATGCTCGAGCAGATATATACCCGATACGGGCGTCCCGAGGCAATCAATCAAATACCACATGTGCATAACCGATACGCCTAACTAATCTTGGTGAAGCGACAGCCGTCTTTGGATGTTGGTTTTACGTCATACGCTTCGTATCTGGGTGTTAGATTTGACTATTAATGTTGAGCTTTTAAGCTTAGTTTAGTATGGAATTGTGTTATATTATAATGTTTTTTCTGTGTTTTGTAGGAAATTGTGTTATATGAAAATAATTTGTAGTTATTTTTGCTTTGAAATATAGAATTGGTTAAAATAGTTAATATTTATGTAACAACAAAACAAAAAGTTTTTGAAACTTGAAGTTTTCTTTCAGCTTTTTCTCGTATAGCACTTGTAGCCAAAGTAAACTGTTGTCCACTTATGAATATTTAAAAATATAGTTATAAATATTAAGGAAAATATAAAGATATTTAAAAATATATAGGTGTGTAAAATTATATATACATACATACATACCTATATATTTATTCCGTATTTTTTCCGTATTATTTCTTCTCCCTGGTGTTGAGCCAAATCGCGGCGTTGAGCTGCCACTCAACACGCAATGCGTCTAAAATTCGGCAGGAAGTGGGTACGAAGTGTCTTAACACTAGGTTCCCTCTGCCTACTCTGTGTGTGTGTGGTTATTATATCAAAATCTTTTTATTATATTTCTTTTTTTGACCTTAGCGTTAGTTTGCATATAATAATACAGTAAGATCAACCCAGAAATACCTATTGACAAAGTTATCCCATAATTCGATGTTGAGATATTCACACGTAGTTTAATCAATGATCAGTATTGTGCAGTTCAAGGCATGAATTATTTGGCTGCTTCATATGTCACCGGCGGCATGCCGCATACCAGCGCTAAGATATTCCAGCAGGATGTCGCGTACGTATCTAAGTTTAGCTTACTATTAGATTAGTGGTAAATGTAGTTATTTAAAATAAGATACATTTTTTAATATTTACACTTTAAACAACGATCAACATTTTATTTGATTCATTAAAAAACGATAATTTTTCGGTGAATTGAATGCTTCATTATTTTAATTAAAGCGCGGCGTTAAGTTCCGCAACTCAACACGTAATGCTTCCTGAATGCGGTGGACAGTGGAGGTACGGAAGTAAATGGAAACAGAATGTCTCATCACTGGGTTCCCAGGTTCCCTCTGCTTACCCTGCTTTATGGCGGCTATAAGGCAAATAAAAAAAAACTAAATGTACAATACGTGCGACATTTTTAATAAAACGCTAAAAACAACCCTGTCTTCAACAACAAACAATATACACCAAATAAATTGCTTAATTATTTTGTAACAGCGATACTTTGCTATTATGAGTAAATTAATTGCAAAATATAATTAATTACTCACATGCAAAGATAAGACAGAGGGTCTACGTAATTAGGGTCGGAGTTATGACATCGGCAGCGTTTGAGGTAATGAAAAACTAATTTAACTTTACGGTGAAAAGTTACTCTCCCTTTCTGGACCTTGGGTGGAGGCCGAACGACAAAAAACAACTTAAGGAAAAAAAAGAATGCGTTATACAGTTTCAAACAAAAAATTCCTCAATGGCACAAAGTAAAAGATTGTTTTATTTGAACTGTACGACGTAGTACGCCGGCGCGGACTCTTGCTTCATTACGTTATGAATGATCCGGAATCCTCGTCTTTGGTAACAAATTTCCTTATTCGCCCCACCCGTCGCCCTGCACCCGAGGCTGTGTTTTTGCGCTTCATATTTCAAATAGACTTCGAGTTACTTTCTATAGAAAGCTGTCGGGAAAGTGAAAAACAAATGATCTAGCATTAGGCCTGTATTGTGTTCTAAATTGGAGTTGCTTAATAACCAGGCGTTTCGTATGCAGACGACGGCGGCAGTCATGAATTTAAAAGTAATTCCATTATAAGTTTGGGGCTGGTAGGAAAATTTTCGAGATGCAAATAATGTGGGGAGGGGGGGTTTGGCTAAAAGTTCCACTTGATACACTAATGTGATTGGAGTGTACGCCGCTAAAGACATTATAACTTTTAAGTGGCGTAAACAATTCGTCATATCTCGTAGATACGTCTCATATTACGTTTTTGCTGTACAATTGTAATTTTACAGTACTGTTTCTAGATGCAAGATTTTAATATAGTTGAAAATGATTCTCTTTTGTAAAATTTTACGTGCGTTTTATCAACTAAATTCATTATTGTATATATTAGCTTTTTTTTCAACTTCGCGCTGTATCCCGCATGCACGTGGGCAGAGGGAACCTAATATTAAGTTCATTCCCTACTTTCCAACGGGTTTTCGTAGTTTTGCGTGTTGAGTGGCAATTTGACAATACATTTATCCGAGTGAGAACCGAACCCACACCCACTGTCGCGTTTACATTCACACGCTTCTGCCAGGGCGCCACGACGGCCCCCAATACAAAAATATATAGCAAAATTTTATACGTACTGCCGACATAATATAATTATGTAAAAATAACCAACGTCAAGCGTCGAGTTTCTTAAAATCGTAATTATAAACAATTACTTTGAAACAAGTGTGCTTTATATAGATTGTTGTTAAAATTAATTTCAGCAAAACAAGGCGTAGGTTAAGGGTGTCGTTTTATGGGTAACTCGATACTTGTTTCTCATTAGGGAGCCCCTTTGACGAGATCTGGCACCTCTAGTAAATTGTTGAGTGAACTCCTATACGAGATGTACAGGATCTGTTAACGTTAAACCTCTTACGGATAATCTTGAATTATTTATTTTGCTTAATTGAAAAATAATACTTGATAAAGGCGATTAGCATTTCCGAGGTTTGTTGATAAGTTTACTTTGGTGTTTTTTTCTTAATATTTCATATGTAAACAGTTTGTAAATATTTGGATGTTCTTATAAGGGTTTTAAATTGAAGAATGACGTTTTTCTTTATGACACCTTACTAAATGTGCAGATCAGAGAGTATTTGCAAAAGAAATTACAAGAAACAAATGAATGCACCTAGAAGATATAATGAAAAATAATATGTATTAAAATAATATTTTGAAACTAGTCAAAGCGTGCGACTCTAAACGCAACAAGTTGTGAATTCGATTCCCATTCGCGGAAATTAAATATTTAATATTTCCATTTCACCGCTCTGGTGTT
The DNA here is from genome assembly GCA_018249835.1 of Heliconius besckei. NCBI lineage: Eukaryota > Metazoa > Arthropoda > Insecta > Lepidoptera > Nymphalidae > Heliconius > Heliconius besckei. The sequence goes on from DWNA01003149.1 coordinate 6,339, forward strand.
CAAACAATGCGCGGCGATAAGTTCCGCCAGTCAACACGCAATGCTTGCAGAATTCCGGGAAGAGTTGGATGTGTCTTAACAATAGGCTCCCTCTGCCTATATGCCCTGCCCTTCTACATGAATAACGCATGAAGATATAAAAGAAAAAAAATCATAAAATAAAATAAACAAATACAATTATAGCATTATGATAATAAATATAAAACCGATAACGACGCTGCCTCAAGATAACGATTCATGAAAATCCTAAATGGGATTAAGCCAGCAAATTGGATATTGGGAGTAAGCCGCGCTAAGTCGCCGGACACAAGCGGTATTGTAATTAGCAGTAACTAAGGATCGGGCCGTCTGATTAAACTGGGTTTATTGGACCACCTAGCTGGTGGCGGGATCTTTGGTGCATTAGATGGGTATCTACTTTTGTTGAACTGCGGTCAAGTTTCAAATGATCATTTTAGTTTTGGACGTTTGTGTGTTGATGTTTTTTTGGTAATTGTTAGTTCTTTTGAAGGTGTTTGATTATATTTTCTTTCTATTATACAAACTTTTTAAATCCCCAAACTCAACCCCGCGCTGGCCTCGTTATCAGTGCGAGGACATATAAATATTAAATATTTCACTTCCCCAGGTGGGAATCGAATCTATGCCGCGTTTCTGCGCCACGACTGACCTCGATCCCAGTAGATTATCAGATAAATTCTCAATTTTAATATTAAATATAACATAAACGATAATAAGCATATGAAATTATTTTGACAGATATAATAATTACATATTGAATATGAATCATATGTAAAACCTCAATAATGTGTTGAAAATTGTAATTATTACGCATATACGTACATACTATTTTTACAAGTATTTATTTTAGTTAGTGTATTAATGTACGAGTATGTGACATTTTGCAAACTCCATTTGACCCACTTCCCAGTGTCTGATTGACTTGACATTTGGATTACGATTTCAGTTATAATGACAATGATATTAAATATAATCCATATTACTGTTAATCCAAAATGGCCGCTGCAATGAAATGGCGTATTTTAATTTTTTTTTCACATCTCACCTAATACGGATGACAAATACAAAAAAAGTTTCATTTGTAAAATACAATACACCGTAAAAAAAAATCATCTAGAGACGGAAGATAGAACTGGAAGGTAGGCAAACGGACTTTCTTTCTTTCATCAATCGTCATCATCATGACAATCTTTCAAAACAGAGAAACGCATATAGAAAACGTATAGATGCTACATTTCATAGTAAGAAAAATAAACATTAAACTAAAATCTTTTCATGCTTGACTGCAGATGCTGCGGATGGGAATGGTAATTACACGCGTGTACGCTATAAGTTCACTTCCAGGTTATAAGGTTCGATTCCATTTACAGATATCCGATGCAATATCGATGTTGATTTTGCAAAATACACACCGAGAAGCAGATCCTATAGAAATAAAATCTACCTAAACTACAGCCAGTTAAGCTTACCATTTTACTTTCGCGGTAAGATAATACAAAAAGTATATCTCTATTCCATTTAAAAGTTTAAAGTTGGTCTTCATTTGTACTTTTAATTTGCAAAACTTTAATAATTATCCAGTACCGGTGCGAAAGGTGCGCTACGATAACTAGGAATATAACCAGCTTAACTACCACCGTGCTCCAAGTTTAAGTGGATAGTCGAACTGGAGGTGTATCATATAAGTTATTTAGATGATCTTCCACTGCCCGGACTAACTAACATTACCCTTTGTAGGGTAATATATTATGCATACCTTGGGAATTGTGATATTTGCTTCATATTCACGAGTTTCTTGATTGCTAATATTTAGATAATATAATATCATTAGGGGAAACATAAAATATGATATTAGCAATTGTATTAATTAACAGTAAGTAAATTAACAGTAGTGGGAAATTATAAAAGGAAGTAAAGAACTAAAAGTTCACTCATATTCAATAATAGAAAAATAATATGAATACGGTAAGCAGGAACAACATGGTAAAGTAGGCGATTACGTGGAAATTGTACTGAATAATTAAACAGGCGACTCAGCCCCGGCCCCAATGACTGGATTATTGAGTTCTAACAATTAAAAGTTCCTCGATTCAATTAACAATTAAGGGTTAACGACGCAGCTGTGATTGGACTTTAATATTAATTAATGTTAACCTACGTAAATATGAGTCTTTTTATAAATTTGTAGAACTCAAATAAAGCAAATATAAACATACGAGTATTACATTTGTATGTATCTATTTTAGTATCCATTACATATTAACTTCCGCTTGCAATGTCGCTGCGTGGACATAAATTGAATTGTGCCAGAGGGGATTAAAAAAAGTGTTTTAAAACAACGTTCAATGGGATTAAGAGTTTGTTACGTGTTAATCTAATTGTAAGGTATTTGTACGTTTGTTTAGCTTTCGAAGCTATTAATGTACGAAGGTCAAGCGAGCTTACAAAAATAAACAAAAGAAAGGCAGAGAGTGGCTTACCACAGACCACTTTATTCGATGTGCCCATTTGAAGTTTGGACTCAGTGGGTGGCGGAACCAAACGATTTTGGGGCTTTTTTTGTGGACCAACTGCCGCAGCAGATATCAAATACATACATAAAAATATTTCCTCAAATAGGAATTGAACCCATAAAACTAAAAAATATTTTAAACGTGTCATGGTGAAGACTAAATAATTTCCATTTTAGTTACAATACACAGACGAATTAATTTCACCCATTAATTTAAATTCCATGTTTGATGTTATGATACGCCTATCTTGTCTCAAAGAGATATTGACATCTTATCTCATTTTACGCCACAGTGGAGGGTCTAATTAATCATTAAAGGTTAAAGGAATAGTTATAAAATATCTCGTTTATACTGACTGTTGAATGCTAGAATTAATAATTAACTTTAGCTGATAAATAAATAGACAGACTTCATCTATTGTTGTGAAAAGCGTAGGTCTAATGCTAGGTTGAAAATGCTGTAATGAATTTATTTTTACAATCCATAGACGTCCTTGGTGGAGAGTAAATTATACAAATACATTTTTTTTAGCTCCACGCTATATCCCACACACATCAGGGCAGGCAGAGGGAACGTAGTGTTAAGACACTCTGTTTCCCATTTTACTGTCACATTTACAGCCACGACACGGCATTTACACGACACGGCATTTACAGCCACGACTTGCCTACCTACTACTATAGTTCTCTTATTTAAATTTTAATATTTTAATCATTATGGTGTTCAATACAAAAGTTCATTGATATGGATATGTAAGAGAAATCGATACGTCTACTTCCATAACAATCGTATCAGGAGGACCCTTCAGAACTAGCGCTGGAGCAGAAAATATACCTCTTTAAGACACGAGTGCAGTAAAGAAAGATTTTATGTTGTTCCTTTCAAGTAACATTTCTTAGAAACATACTCTATACATCTCTCTAAATTTATAAAAAGAGTTTAGTTAGTTAAATTAATTAAATCCTAAAACAGCTTAACTAAATATACTTAGGTATACTAAATAAGCCTTACAGTTTTACAGGTTCCTCCTGCCTAATAGGGCCACAGTGGAGCTGTGTGCGGGATACAGCATGAAACTGAAAAATAAAAAGAAATAAGAATAAAATCGTACCTGTAATATAACAATGAGACTAGAGCATGGAGCAGCAGGTTCACGAGGTGGTAGCCGGCCGGCTGCAGGCCGTGCATCGCGTAGTTCCATCTGAATGTGAGCACTGTCAGCGGGCGATACGATTTGTGTGATTGTTCCTGTAACAAGACATACATACACTTTTATATATATATATATATATAATTAGTTTGGAATTAATGAAAACATTAATTTGTAAACGACCTAAGTTTTATTTTTCCAATACATAATACTTTTAACAAAATAATAATAATGTCATTCTAAGAAAAAGATATAGATATACAAATCCGTTTTTATATAAGACTAGTGGGCCCAGACGCGGCTACGCCCGCGAAAATATAAGCCTAAAGAATTAAAATAAGTTAAAAAATAATAATTATTGGAGATTTATTATCAGAAAAAATATCTGAGTAACCGAAATGAACAAACAAAAGAAGTAAAAGTAACTAAAGGAAATTCTTAATATTAGAAAAAGTA
>DWNA01003150.1:0-10477 GCA_018249835.1 Heliconius besckei
GGGCTGTTTAAACGGCATATCTCATATACATTACACCATAAATAATTTTCTTTTATAGAAAATTGCTTATAATAATTTGTTTTGGAGTTTCCCTAATACGACTTCCTGGTGATATTAGCTTTTGGTACCAATTCGCCAAGAATTGTTATTAGAAAGGATTATCATAAAATTATGTAAATGGTATTTGGCATGAACTGTATACAGTAGTCGTTAGGGATTAGAGTGTTTGAGTATGAGTACGAGTCATCACGAGGAAAATAATTTAGTTCTAGCAGTTCTTCTAGATTACTTTTTGTTATTATTACGCTTATATATTTTTTGTTAGATTGGTATTAAGTTATACCAATAAATATATTGATCTCCTCAAATTCAAATTCAAATTCAAAATATTCTTTATTCAAATAGGCAATTATTACAAGCACTTTTGAATCGTCGAATGAACATATGAATAAAAAGCTACCACCGGTTCGGAAGGCAGTTCTGATGAGAAGAGCCGGCAAGAAACTCAACAGTTGCTCTTTTCAAAATCAATGGTACAATCTATTACATTAGTTGGCAGCTATCCTGCATTACATTCAATAGACATTAATTCCATACATGTTTGTCCTCTAAATATTCTTGAACAGTGTAATACGCTTTACTTGTTAGAATTTGTTTTACAGATATTTTAAATTTTGGTAGTGGGAAACTAAGAATACACTGCGAAATTTTATTATATACACGTATACTCAGACCCATAAAGGATTTATTAACTTTTTGGAGGTGGTAACTTGGAGTTACAAACTTATCTTTATTTCTCGTTCCTATCGATGACTGTCACTATTTTTGCTATGACAAGGTATATTTTGTCGTACAAAGAGAATATTATAGTATAGAAATTGGGAAGCAACTGTAATAATACCTGCAGCTTTGAAAACATCTCGCAGAGAATCTCTAGCTCTTAGATTATAAATATATCTCTCAAATTTATACAGTGACAAATTATGATAATTCTTCTTCGATTGGAAGGTACAGTGTGTCAAAATAATAAATAAATATTCCATAGATGAGGCATCATCGAGACTGACGTTTCAATAATAGTTTTTGCAAATATAGCTAAGTAAGCAAAGGGAACCTGAGAAACTGGTGTTAAGACATTGTACTCATTAAGTTTAATATTTTGATAGTAGGTTCCTTCTACTTATCTTGTTGTCGTAAAATTGAAAAAAATATATAAACATATTCGGTCGGATAGGGGCGAAAATATTTTCGTATTGTTCATACAAATGTATAAATGAATCAAAGAGGACTAATTTCTTTCTTATAAGAAATTATTATTAAAGTTAAACTTCGTTTCTTAGTAATTTATAGCGCTACGGCTTTTGTCCTAATTTTACATAGATAATGCAAGTTTATGTTGTAGCTACGGTGCCAAATAGCTTGCCACTTTAAACTGAAGACCATTCTACATCAATAGCAATATTCTCTATTACCGTTGGCAGCGAAAGTAGATATCTTTATTAGCTTCACGCTTATCCCGTATATATTAATGTAGGCAGAGTTAAGACACTCCTTTACACATATTCCACTCAATATTTGAAACATTGCGTGTTTAGTAGCTCAGACTTGCGGCCTTTCTTACCAATTTCTTATTGGTTTTTGTTTTTAAAATTCTTTATTAATAAATAAGTAAGATAACAAACATAACTTAAGCTAGAAAATATGTTGTTAACATAATTTAAAAGAAAGATACTTTATCAGGCTAATAAGGCGCCTCCAAAAGTTTACAAACTGTAGGTTAAAGAACTTATTAAACAACGTAATTAAGATTCAAACGAGTTGTATGTTATGTATTCAATTCAATATTTTGCGTAAAAATATCGTTCTAAAACTGACAATGAAGGTAATTAATAAATAAAAACTAGATGTTAACAATTAATTTCTTATTGGTAAGAAAGGCCGCAAAGGAAATGAAAATAATTTGTTGGAATCGAACGCTCAACCATGACATATACAGTCAAACGCTATACCGCTGCTCCACAATGGACTCAATATTATAACAATTTCAATTTCATATGTGATGGACAGCCGGATTAAATCCTACCTTGTCACATTGGTAATTAGTTCGATCCTGGCTTGAAATAATTATATTTAAACATATCTATGGTCTTATTAAACGATAAAGAAGAAAAGGTTCTGTAAAAATTTGAAATATATGTTGATATAAAAAAGGTCAGTGAATCAGGTATTACCATAGTAAGTACTGATGTCGACTCTGATGCTCATTTTATATAGTTTTGACGTTTGCATGATCTAAGGAACTGGAAGTAGTTTTGAAGAGAAGAATTCAACTGAATTTCTGAACTAATAAAAAAAATGAGTGATTCATAACTCATATAGCAATGTTAAATTAAGAATATTTTTTTTTAAAAAAGCACTCTCGTCCACTAATATAAAAATTGTACTGTTCCTTCAAAAAGTTTTTTCTTTTTAATAATTACAACGAAGGGAGCAGGTGTAGGAACGTCCTAATTTATCCTGTATAAAATGGAAATTAAAAAAAGTCAGCTTCACGCTGTATCCCGCACACAGCAGGGTAGGCAGAGGGAACCTACAAATATACAAACTTACAATATTATATGACTATTTTAGTTCGATTTATATTTCGGCGGTCTCGTAAGATCTCTCGAAAAAAACATAACATGGAGACTTAGATAATGGAGTGTCTGAAAAAAAATCTCTCCGCTATATGCTGATATTTTTTTAGTTTTTATTTCAAATTTTATATACATACGGAAGCTATTACATAAATTAAGTCAGATTTTTTTCTATGAAAACCACGTAAAAAAGACGTAAAATGTGAAAATATCATAAAACCTCGCTATTCAAATGGTCGAAACGTACGTGAGTTTATTTAAATTCTGCCCACAGATTTAGGGGCTTACCGAAATGGATACGGGAAGTTTGACGCTTTAGGTTTTGTCCTGTTTAATGTTCATACGTTTAATACAAAACATCTTTAGTACGGAATTCCAAAAAAAGAAACTTAAATTTGCATTTTATACAAAACGAGAGCAAAATGAATAGCATATTTGACAGAGTTTAGAATTCTGAAATATTTTTGGTGAATAGTGAAAATTAGATTAATAATAAATCACTAAATTATCCCATTACTTATTTTGTATACCATCTAGTGTGGTGGTGAGAATTGGGTAAAGCCTATGGTCCTGCAGTGGGCAAAAGATGGCTGTCGATGATGATGATGATGATATCATGTATGTGTTGTTTATTTATTCCTTGTGTATTCGAAAAAGTTTTACTTTTTCCACTTCTTTATTAGGAATTTGGGACACTTATCATAACAAATGTAAAAGGAAATGAAATTCTTAAGAAAGGACGTGAGATTATCCTTCCTTGGTAAGGGATTTATGATTGACCCTTGAGGCCCAAAATGGTGACGCGAAGGAAATCTTGTGTTTGATAAAACTAAGTTATTAAGATGTCTTGAAAAAAAGGTCTTGTGTGTTTTTAAAGATTAATAAGAATATGACTGAATCGACTTAACAATGTTAACGTCATTAATCGTTAAGTAATGTCAGAAAGGTGAAATATATCACCCACCCTTTATCTTGGAAAGAAGAAAATCATCCAATATTGTTTATTTTCAATCATCAGTAAATTAAAAAATATGTAATAATAAAAAGCTCACACTTGTCACTCATTCTTAGCTTTCAAATAATTTGAATAATGGTACAGCTTTTTTGAAGAGCCGGAAATTGTACGAAATCATGAAAAAGGCCGACTTTCATTAAAACGTGTTCGCGTGACACGAGTCATGTCTTTTTTAGAATGTCGTAATTAACGCGTCATTTACTTATGTAAATGTTTATATTAATATCAAAAAGAATACTAGAAAAAGATACTATAAATACATAAGTTAATATAAAGATTAAAATATTAGTACTGTAAGAGATTTAGAGGTGAACAAGTGTAAAGATTTTTTTTTTTAAATAAGCCATCAGAAGGAAATCTTTCTAATAGGCTGTTGGCAACCAGAAGGTTAAATGTAACTAAAATCTTAACAATATTGCATGATATACGAGTATTTCACAAAAACTGTAGAACGAAGAGTCATAATGTCGATGTTTCATTTTCACATACTACCGAAACGCAGAAACCTAAAAAATATACGTTAAACTAAATAATCATATTTTTTAATAAATAAATAATAAAATCAATTCAATAGAATTTTGACTGTATGTAACATTTACTTATATTTTCAACCATATCAAATAAAGCCAGCAAACTATGGTAACGTCAATCAATTTGTGTCTAATATTCAATTTATGACGACAAATAAATGTAATAGGTGTGAATTCATCTGGGATTATATTTTAAAAATGTTTGTGCTATAAAATATGCTTAATAAATAACTGCTACCCTTTTTCCGTAAATATTTTTGGTTTGTGTAAAGATACCATAAACATAACATAGTTTCACCCTTTATCCCTAGCGGGGTAGTCAGAGAGAAGGGAGCGCCAAACGCTACGGTCTCTGCATACCTCTTTCGCCTCGTCCACTGTCATCAACCTCTTCATACATGCCCTCCGGAGGATCCTTATGTTTTTTACGTGACCTTCCTACGGTATCTTTGATACTGTGTTTTCGAAGGTCAACCGAGGTCTCTTACCATTTCTCGTGTGGTACAACGTGAAGCTGATTTGATTTTGATAATAAATAAATATTCGTTACGTATAAGCGGGCGAAGCCGCGCGGGGCGGCTAGTGTCATAATATGATAATATATTTTTAAAATATTTATTAAGCAAAAATAAATCCAGTACGTATATAATTGTGTTAACTTTGATCATCACAACAAAGCCTTTTAAGCTTAATGTATTTGAGTGCTGATATAAATATTTTTATTCAATATACGAGTATATACGAGAAGCATTATATTTATGAACTAATAGAGCTTCTATGAAAATTAGCTATTCTAGAATTTTACTTTTATTCTAACCTAATACTTCTTCTAACGAATACATTATAATAATTTAAATTCAAATCTTATTTGCTTTGTGTTTGTCTTATATACCGTAGTATACCCTGGATTTTGTTTTATTATATATTACAGCTATTTTCGTTAATCCATACCTATATTATAAATTCGAAAGTAACTCTGTCTGTCTGTCTGTCTGTCTGTCTTTTACGCAATCAGGGCCAAACCGCTAATTTAATTGTGATAAAATACTCATACAGAGATACTTGAGGGTCTCGGGATGAACATAGGATCCTTTTTTTTCTGATATTTGTAATATTTTCGATATATACCAATATATTAAAATAATTAATTTGACATGCAATTTATTCCGCCATGTTGATAACAATCGTCGCTGCGCGTTGCTAAGCAACGACTTGCAAAGTTTGTTGTTTTAAGAAAACGCGAGTTTGCTTAATGCACCGATTACCGGCGCGCGCCGATATAGATTTGTATACATTAACAAAAATAAGATGATTTCTATAATTTGATATTCATCCTTATGAAAACAAATATAATAGTCACTTTTAGCATTTCATCTAGATGGAAATTATAGTTTACTGAATAACATTCTAATAACTAATTAAGATGTCACTGTTTCGAAATGACCTAGCCTACGAGTGGTATAGTATGACCGACGCGAACGGGCAGATGACTTTGATGATTTTGTAAATTTTTATATATTTTCGAATTACTGTTAATTTTTATGTAATTATTTGCTGCTTATAAATAATTTATCTCAGTTCGGTTATCTATACCGATGTTCTACACTTAAAATATCGTAATTTTAATCATTTGGGATTTTATTTAACATTGTTCGCAAAAATTAATAATTATTTAATATAGAAAAATGTTTAAACTTTAGGTACTTTTTCTAATTTTCAGAATTTCCTTTAGTTCCTTTTACTTATTTTGTTTGTTCATTTCGGTTACTCGGATATTTTCTAATAATAAATCTCCACTTATTATTCTTTTTTAACTTATTTTAATTATTTAGGCTTTTATTTTTGCGGGCGTAGCCGCGTCCGGGCCAACTAGTATGTGTATATATCCATACCTATATTATAAATTCGAAAGCAACTCTGTCTGTCTGTCTGTCTTTTACGGGCCAAACCGCTAATTTAATTGTGATAAAATACTCATATAGAGATACTTTAGGGTCTCGGGATGAACATAGGATACTTTTTTTCTCATATTTGCAATATTTTCGATATATACAAATATATTAAAATACTTATTAATTTGACATGCAATTTATTCGGCCATGTTAATAATAACCGACCGTTGCTAAGCAACGATTTGCAAAGTTTGTTGTTAAAAAACGTCACCCAAAATGAGCTTGCTTAACACATCTCTCTATTGAAAACTGAAAATAATTTCATAAATATATTATAAAATATTTGTATAGTACAAGCGGGCGTAGCCGCGTTCGGGTCCACTAATTTCTATATATATCAATATGGACTTAGTAGCTTAGCCTTACTAAGCCACTGTGGTTTGAAGGAACATCGTCTGGGTGTAAACGTAATGGGCGTGGATTCGATCTCCGTTCGGGAGAATGAGCTACTTTCGTTTCTCAACTTTATACATACATTATATACATACATATATATACATACATTTAAAAAATACAAACAGTCATATCCTATAAAGCCAAAACTTGTTTTACTTCAATTTTAGTGGAGATAAACGAACATTTTCAAATATACTCGCATAATTTCGGAAACACGACAATTGTAGGCTCGATCCCCATTCAGGATATCATATTTTATTTTTCATATTTATCATATTTATTTATATACAAATAATTTTCATTATTATTTGTATCTTATTAGCGCGGTATTCTTAAACATACAATGTTACCAATTTGTGTAGAAATACGGGAAATGTCACATTTTCTATCGACCCTACTATACAGGAACAGAAGATGAACGTTGCTAAAACTTTTGTATTTGACTCGTTAAAAATGCACGTTGTGAACAGCCGATGTGTTCCGTTCACTCTTTATAAAGGCACTGAAGCTTAACTAAAATACTCCATACTTTCATACTTAAGGATTTAAAAATATTAAAAATGCTAATCGCTGTCAGCAAGATAAATCGATTTTAGTGAAAATTAAAGTTTTCACTAAAAATAGGCTGCTAAATATGAATGATTATTTAGATTACTATTTATATAGACTAGCTACTTAGATAAATAATCATTTTAGATAATACACCTTCATACCACTAGTTCAGAACGAAAGTGAAATAACTGATAATATTACAATTTATGGCAAACCCTAAATCAACTGAGATTTATAGCTATATCTCTTTTACTTAATACTGGATCACAACCCTCCTATATTTATTTATAGACATTAAATACTCACGAGTGCACGATAGACTCACCCTCTATCGTGCACTCCTGCACTCTCTTTGAACAAAGAAAGGACAAGTTATTCTTGATTATTTTGTATTATATTAATCTGAATGAAAATCTAAATATATACATTTTTAGCTAAAGCTTGTATCTTGCGTACAGCAGGGTAGGAAAAGAGAACCTAGTGTTCAAATACTCCGTCCTCTGTTTGCGCCCAATTTCCAAAACATTGCTTGTGTGAGTTGTGGATTGAATCTCCTCTCAGAGGAATGATGTGCTAAAATTAGCCGTGCAGAATAAAAACATAAATATTATAGTGTTAGAAAACGAAAGCGGTTAACGTTTCTAAAATAAACAAGTTAAAAACACTTACCGTCTATATGTTTCCGAAGTACTCGGATAGAGGTTCCACGTAATTACAATAAGTGACATGTCACTCAATAACAACACTACTCACTAGATACCTTCCAATCAGAGCTTCCGCCTACAAGCAACTGTGTTGTTTTTGCTCTTTATTTATGGCGTTCCGAGCGTGCCAATTCAGCACTAATCATTTCGCCAGTGTCACGTTGAATGGAAAACACACAAAGGAGAATGTACGGTAAAACAGATAATATACCGCAATAGGAGAATGCACGTGAAAAAGAGATCCAGCTAAGATACTGCCTTCACCTATAAGTAAAAAAAAAAAAATTATATATATACAAATATTACAATATATACATAGTAATGGGTTAGTACTAAGTAATATTTTACAAAATTGTTAGCTTATACTTTAATATTATTATATCTATACTAATATAATAAAGCGGAAGAGTTTGTTTGTTTGTTTGAACGCTAAGATCTCTGGATCTACTGGTCCGATTTACTTTGTTTTGTATGAAAGCTGCATTCTTCAGAAGTGCTATGGGCTATATAATATTACATTACACATATATACTTATATATTTTAAAGTACTTTCTAATTTGACATGCAATTTATTCTGCCATGTTAATAACAACCGTCGCGTCGCTACGCAACCGTTACCGCGACATTTTGGATATTCATCCTTATGAAAATAAATATAATAGTCACTTTTAGCATTTTATCTAGATTGAAATTACAGTTTACTGTATAACATTCTAATAAATAATTAAGGAGATGTCACTGATTCCAAATGAGCTAGCCTACGGGCGGCATAGTATGGGTATGGCCGACGCGAACGGGCAGATGACGTTGACGGTTTTATAAATTTTCATATATTTTCGAACTTTATTTTCTATTTATAATTAATTTGAAATACACTTTGGTTCTCTTCTTATTTTATTTGATATTACTGGCAAAAAATATCCTTTTAGGTAGTTTTTAGGTACTTTTTCTAATATTAACAATATCCTTTAGTTATTTTTACTTCTTATGTTGGTTCACTTCAATTTCTCAGATGTTTTTTCTAATAATATATTTTCAGTTTTCAATAGAATTAGTAGTAGAATTAGTAATAGTTCAAGCAGGCGTAGCCGCGTCCGGGTCCACTAGTTTAATATATTTACATAAAAACTTACACAAGGGAGAAAATACAAACACTAACCAACATTGAACATTAAGGGGGCGGGGAACTATATGAGGAAGGGCATCATACAAGGGACGAATTAACTTGGGACATGTGAAAAGGATGTGGGAAGGGGAACCTTCATCCAGGCCAAGCAACTGTGTCCGTTTGACACAATTCCACTTTGACTTTTACTGTCTTTTTCACCTAAATCCACCCACTTTTACACTTGTACGCTAACAATAGATATTCAACAAATTTTCTTTATGTAAACTTAAAAACAATCAAAATTTCTTTTATTAATTAATGCTGTTCGAACGACATTTATATACAAAACTTTATATGAGCTTGTTTGAAGAAACTAATTAACATTATAATTTCTCACGAAGTTGTCATACTAAGTATAGTTTATCCGATTAGTATAAAACTATTATTACCATTATATATATGAAAAAGGTTAATTAACGATGCTTGTGAGTAAAACTTTTATACATTCTATTAGAAAACCAATATAGAAATTGTATTATATGTAGATTATATTTTCTTTTGCTAGGGTTTACTTTGTTTCCCAGTTACTGCAATAAATTTTATATTTTAAGTTAAGTATGAATTGATATAGAAAAAAGTATATTTATTAATTAATCTATCAATCAATGAGCTGTCCATCAAATTACATAAAAATAAATTTATACATTAGATAGATAGAAATAAGATTTTTAATCAATATCAATATTATTTCGATGTTTCATCTTTTTTTTTTGAAAATGTACAATATCTGAACGTAGCGTACCTCTTGGAAGCTGTATGTGGTATCATGGACAGTCTCTGTCGCAGTTTCGTAAAACTAAAAAAAATTACATTTGCTTATTCTTTGATGTATTAATATGATCAAAATTTAAGTTGGCATTTTAGATAAATATGGTGATATGAACATTTCATCAAGTAGCCTCTTATTTTTACACTCTATAATCCCATCGGAACTTTAATCCCATATTATAGCTAAAAAATATATATTAGCTTATATCTGGCAAAAGTCTCGTTTTCGAAAATATTATACTTTTTCAAAATTATCACCGAAATAACAGAAATATTAGCATTAAAATATCAAAGTTTTCATTCTGTTTCTTCTTTCACAGCTCTGGACACCTCTAAACATCATTCTCTTCAACTTGGTATGCTCCGATTTCTCCGTGTCAGTGTTGGGGAATCCCCTGACGCTCATCTCCGCTCTGTTCCATCGATGGGTGTTTGGGCACACCATGTGTGTGCTTTACGGGTTCTTTATGGCGTTACTTGGTAAGTCGCCTCATATTTTCTTACATTGTAATATGTTTAGTGTTGAGGAGTGAGGCCATCGTAGCGTAGCGGCACAGCGTTTGTTTTAACTTCATTCGTTCATTTAAAAATACTTGTGCTTTATAGCTTACTAGCGGACCCGCCCGCATATACTTCGCCCGCGTGTACTATTCGAATATTCATGAAATAAAATCCAAAATATCGAGATATATGGAGATATGGACGTACGTGTAAGTGTTGATTGGCTCGAACACGCGTTGGTTTAGATTTCGATC
>DWNA01003151.1:0-10475 GCA_018249835.1 Heliconius besckei
CATTTCTTCGCTCTGATGTCGAGGCAAGGCGCGGCGTAGAGTTCCGCCACTCAACACGCAATGCCTCCAGAAATCGGCGGAAAGTGGGGAACGGAGTGTCTTAACACTAGGTTTCCTCTGCCTACCCCGGGTGTGACTGAGGTAAGACGCGCGCACAGCCGTAACCACTGTGCGTAGAAACGTGGAATTTGAACAGATGTTTACTTTCGTAATCCACTAAGAAGGGATTTTGACAAATTTTAACCCTAAAGGGGTGAAATAGAGGTTGAAAGTTTGGTTGAAAAATTAAATTTGCACCAATTTTTATAAAATTGTAAATTCAGACACTTGAAAATATTTAATTGAACACTTTAGAAAGGAAAAAGGAGAAAGAGAAGAAGGAGAAAATAAAATTTGTCTTATAAATTTGAACTATCAACTCATAGCCTCATTGTACACAAATTATATGATCATAAAAGCTTGTCGCGTTAATAAATATTTAATTAAATTGAAACCTTAAAGAATTAAGCTTAGCAGATTTTACATAATTATATGAGTACTAGTTTAGTTACACAAGTAAATCGCGCGATAAGCTTTTATGATCATATAAATTGTGTACAATGAGGTTATGAGTTGATAGTTAAAATTTAAAAGACAAATTTTATTTTCTCCTTTTTAGGGCGTTTAAATAAAAGCTTTTTCTTAAAAAAAATATTTTTTTGCTTATAATTTACTTTCATATATAATTAAATATAATCTTAAGTGTAATAAAACATAATATTATTGACCATAATAAAAAAGTAAATACCTAATTATATTACATATATTTTATTGTACGAAGGCGCTCATATTTTAATGTTCTTTTTGGCCTGGGTTTCATGATTTTACTGGTTTTAGGAACTTTTGTGAAAACGGCAGAGAACGAAGTCGACTTTGGGTTCATATCAATTCAGATTTGTACCGTCAGCACTTAATTAACTTATTGTTTATATTTTTTCCAAGACATGTTGAACAATGAGTCGTTCAATAGAATTGCTTGTGGGTTAAACAAGAACCTTACACGGAATTGTTCCAATGTCTCCCGATGGGAGCTGTCTCTTCCATGCTATTGCATATTCTTTGATGAGCGTATTGATATACAACAAACTAATAAATTGCGCGAGACTATAGTAGAGTAGGTACGTATGTCGTAACTGGAATGATTTAAGTATCTACACTAGCGCTCGAACCGGGAATCCTTACTCTTCTAAATAAGACATGCTTTGCTTAACTACGTACGGAGCTACTTCCGAAATAAAGGCTGCAGTAGATTTGTACAATATTAAGATAGAAGTGTATTATCACAATGGTGTCCTACTTGGTTTATTCGGCGAACAGAAATGTCCTATGAAGCGCTTACTCTAAACTATGTTTTAAAAAGAGCAACTATTGAGTTTCTTGCCGTAGTAGCTTCCTATAGGAAAAGTACTTGTAATGGCCAAATTGAATAAAGAATATTTTGATTTTGATTACATTATGAACCTTTCTACTTATGATTTCTGTACAAAAAGTAATGATATCCCATCAAAAACATAAATGTAAAATGAAAGCCAAGTTCAGTAATAAAATATATGCTTTCAGCGATAAAAGAAGTGAGATGTAAATGTATGCCAAGTTCAATGGTCAGTCCTGAAATTTATTTTTTACAATATAAAATATTTTATAACAACTGAAAATGCCCATTCTTCGTACAACTTGGAGACTTTAATTATGTGTAATATCTGACTTGGCTAGTTTTCATATGAATTTACAATAGAATCTGAATAGAATAGAATTTGAATACATACATTTATATCAATGTAAATTAATTAATAATTTAATTTAAAATATTTCTACCTGAAGTGCTAAGAATTCGTTATATAATTTATTAGCTTCCGCCCTCACATACAAATCTAGAGGATGGTCGTGTCGAGTGCGTCGTCCGCTAATGAAGATTAATGACCACTCACCTTCATCACACCCTCTTACCCTTATCTTTTGTATTTAAAATTATAAATAATCAAGAAGTATGCTTCTACATCTTAGCATATTAATTCACATAATGTTAGTGTATTTTTTAAATATAGGTATATTTATTTTTAGCTTCACGGTGTATCCCACACATAGGTAAGTAGGCAGAGGGAACCTGGGAACCTAGTGGAGATATTCTGTTTCCATTTTGCGTGTTGAGTGACGGAACTCAACGACGCACTTTGTGTCTTTACCCGATGGATGATATGATTTTTTCCTGCCGAGTGGAAATCGATCCTACAACCTGTCGGGTGTATTATATAAATTGGTCTAATAGTATAAAATAACCTCAAATAGCAAAAACTGAATCCTTATAGGATCACTTTGTCGTCCGTCCGTCCGTCTGTCAAGGCCGTTTGCCTCGAGATTAGGTGTAAATATTAAGCTTAAATGTCTCTTGAATGTCAACATAATCAAATGGGCATTTTATCCATCGTTTTTGCTACATTTTTTATAAAATTCGCCATGTCATCAAAACCCTTACTTACGTACTTCCCTTGGACCTACAGTTATGAAAATTAGCACAAACTTAACTTTTTTAACATTTAAAGCCAATATTATATTTATGCAAATTCTCAAGCTACTGTAACACGTATATTTTAACAAAATTTAAAATAAAATATAATTCTTACAATCTTTAAAATAATGATTGTAGAACTTAAACAAATTGCAGCGATATGTATCACAATGAAATATGTTATTTCCTCAAGTAATGGAACAGAAAATATTCTAACATCACCACTCCATTATGCTAGGCTCCGTCCATCGATCACAATTTTTACTCTGCCACCTACATTTCAATGAGGGCGGCGCAAACTAAAAAGAAAAACCTGTATAATACATTATAAAATGTTTAATAAAATAAAAAAGACTTACATATAATATGCATAATATTATAATAAGGAAAACCAATAATATATATATATATATATATATTTTAGCTTAGCAGAGGAGGAGGGCATAGTGTTAAGACACTTCTCTGCATTATTTTATGTTTACATTCTATATTAATCAGATGACAAGCTGTGTTTGGTTGAATGCACTAATCTCAGGAACTATTGGTTCGAATTAGAAAAATATTTGTGTTATATATGTTAAATCACTTAATTCGATATCGATATATCCAACCGCACCTGCAGTCATTTGGAATGTAGCATAAAATTCTTAGTTAATTTCATATCACTACTAGAACACTGCTAGTATATAAGAAGCATATAGTACAATATATTTGCACATTCCTTACTATTTTATATTATTTTAGGAATTCGGCACAGCCGCTGCGACCCTTATATTCTATTTGGAATCGACAGTTTCTCCCGATATAGGAGATTTAAAAATAAAATAGTACATATATATAATATAGAAATATATACTGTTTTAATATTTTTGAAGTATTAATTTCGAACCACAATTACATCTCAAAATAATTCTTAAACATTCAACATTTTAAATACTTAAGTGAGAACGAATGTTTCACAAGCACTTAGTGGAACATTCACACCCCTAGTAAATAAGGCGTGCGAAGTAAAACGCGTGCAGAGCGGGCAACATCAATCTTCAGTAATTAGCTAGTGACGGTTGTCGGGTACCATTAATGACGAGATGGGCGGTCTCGCGAAACACGGTCACTACCCTTATATGTACGAGTATATTGACACAATTACAACTCTATATTTCTATGAATAGTATGAAATATTATCATAGCATTTTGTTTTACATATAAAAATAGTATTAACTACAAAGGTTAAATTATATTTTAAAAAATTAAAATAAATTAGCCACCATAAGCATTACAATGGATTGGCGTCGTTTTAAAAAGGACGTTTTTAACGGGAGCAGGTATTTTTGCGTATTACAATTGGGTTCCGGCAACAAGCGAAAAACTCTCTAAAAAATAAGCAGAAATAGAAGAAATCATTGCTACGTAGAAGTAGGTTATTCCTGTTTATCGAGCATATTTCAATGCCTTAAGAAAAGCCTATAAATATTTCTTAAGGCTTAGCCAGGGTTTTCCTAATATGTAACTATTTTTTTTATCTCGAAATAGAACTCGTCTTACTAATACTATAAATTAAAAATCACATTTGAATACAAAATTAAATTAAAGTAATTCTTATGGCATTTTCGCTTTTCGTTATCTCATTATTGTTATACAGTTGTTACGCTAACAATTAATCTTTCAAATGTACATTTTGTTAACCGAGTAACAGACCATTGAACCAGAGTTCACGATGGTTTTTTTTTTCGACTTGATGTTCACTTCCTTGTGACGGTTGAGCTGTTTATATTAATGTCTACTTAAATTAAATAAACTGGTTGTCTGTAAAGTCGGCTTACGGAAGATCACTTTACGTGATAACGTCATAAGAAAACATTGATGAAGAATTTACATACTTTTATGGTCTGTGTGGTCTGGATAACCTAAGTGCAGCGTTGGATTCCGCACCGCAATGCTTTATTCTGTGTAGTGTAGTGTATCCCGCAGAGCAGGACGTGCGTGATACAAAACGATCGGGGCAGAGGGAATTTGGAAACCTAGAGTTCAAAGCTATGTTCCCATTAAGATATTCCCGTTCACAACTTTTTGCCAAATTCTCGAGGTATTGCGTGTTAAAGGCAGAATTAAATGCCGCGCTTTGCAGAGCTTTTGCGAGAGCGAGCAAACTAAAAAATATTAAATATTTAATTCCTCCAAGTGGAAATCGAACCCATAACCGTTGTGTTCACAGGCGGACGCTACTACCTCTGCGTGACGACGCCGGCCTCTTCAGCGAAATGTAATGCATATTTCAGAAATAAATCCCTAAAGTAAATCAGAGCATAAAAGTTCATGCATTTTCATTTGCACTAGTCTTCCGTTACTCTATCAACTACTCGGCATATCCATTTACTTAGGTGTATTTGGTTCTAAAAGCCTTTCTGTATGAAACGCGTATATGCTCTAGTATACTGTACTGTAAACAAAAAATCGTTAAAAACAAATTATACTGTTCTTGATATAAAATATGCTGTATTCTTACTATTTGTAATTTATGCATATTGTTACGTTGTACCCCAACATAGCAGGGTAGACAGAGGGAATCTAGTATTAAAACACTCCGTTCCCATTAAGACACTTCCGCCCCCCACTTTCCGCTGAATTCTGAAGGCATTACGTGTTGAGTGGCGGAACTCACGGCCACATAAGTTACATAGATCACGATGATGATGATGATGATGATGATGATAACTACTATTATATTGAATTGAATCCAAAATAATTCAAGCACTACGACGGCATGTGTCGCCCTGGAGACTTCAATACAGCGAAACGGTAATGTGGCGTCAAATGATCGACAGCTGACATAATCTCGTCACATTATTGCCTAACAGAGCGAAAATGACAGTCGCATTTAATGACTAAGTACTGGTTATATCAAGACTAATTGTATCTCTTAAAATGAAATTATTAAAATCATGAATCATTTGAATATTGCATTGTTTTTTGTATGAAAAATAGTAACATATATACAATAGTCAAGTTTTCACCTCCAAAAAGTTAATAAATCCTTTATGGGTCTGAGTATACGTGTCTATAATAAATTCCGCAATGTAGGGTAAAACCCGGATAGTTGTCTCGGACGGATACATGCCTCAGTTTCAAATGCTCTATGTTAGACGTGTTGACAGTGTTTCTTTTTGATCATAATAAGAAGCGTCCCCCGCGCGGGACTCGGTGCTGCATCAGCTGTCGAAGTAGGTGCACGAGTTATGTCCGCATGAGTAAAAATCTTCCGCGACGATACTTTGACGAGCGTCAGAATTATACTGGCAAGTAATCTCCGTTAAATATAATTATAACTAATTGCGGTTTCAGTAAAATAATTATTTATTTGATTGCATTAGAGTTTTAATTGCACTGTAAAAAACGTTTTGTTGTTAAATATGTTTTATTTATTTTGTAAATAAAAAGGGCAAGTATCCGTATCAAAAAGGATAGTTGCCTTACTGTCTTTTGCGGATTGTTGCCCTGGGGCAACTATGCGTAACTACACATTTTAACGAGCAAACAGGTTTTTTTCTTAGTTATTTTTTTAATTTGGTTTTACCTTTTTTTCTTGGTGATATTTTTATTGGGCTTTACTATAGTTTATCTTAAATAAAATAAATTCTCAACAGCAAAATGCCTCGCAAGTATAAACGAAAGCCAGGTGTGGTGCCGCGCCACATCAGCTGGACAGAAGATAGCTTAGCACTTGCGTTCGAAGATCTAAATAAAAAACAAAAAAGTATCAACGAAATATCCCGGATTTATGGCATATCCTCTCGAACCTTAAGAAATTCAAAATAGCAATATCAATTAGCAAATTCAAAAAAATGAAATACCAACAAAGAAGTTAAAGTTGATAATTATTGTGTAGAATGTTTTAAAAATTATAATTTAACTAAATCAAAATCAGATTGGATACGATGTGAGATGTGTCGAATGTGGTTGCATGAAACTTGTACAACATTCAAAAACCATTGCATGAGATGTGGCAAATTGAAAACCTTGGCTTCTGGTAATAATGAATACTAATGCCTAAGTTATTCCCATAATTATTTTTAATATTTAAGATAAATACTAATATTTAATTCTTTTTTTAAATTAAAAAATTACATGTTAAAATTAAAAAAATTAAAACCTTAGTACTTTTAAGTGTTGTTTGGGTAATAATTATAAAGGATCTCAGTAAGTAATAAGAACTGAATACTTATTTAATAGATCCTATGCCAAAGTTAATTCATATTTTTTTTGTTGTTCTACCTTTAAAATAAATAGTAATATTTAATTATTATTTTGGGTACCTTATTACTATTTTGGAGTCTATTTTGTTGTAATTTTATAATTATATTGACTTTGATTAATACTTAATGAAAGATTGTGTTCAATAACAAAAAGTGATTACTTAAATTAATATAAGTTCGTTTTTATTTGAAAAAAAATAGACAGGCAAGTATCCCCCGAACCATTTTTAACGTTAGGCTAGTATCCGCCATAGTAGGCAACTATCCCCTTTTTTAGAGACCACATAAAACAGGCTGTACTCAAAATTAATAATATTTATATTATTTTGTAATATAATAATATTTTGAAAAAATTGGCTAAGTTAGAAGATTAATATACTATGTTTAAGAACACACATTGAATAGGTAATGTAGTGGTATACATTTCTAACAAAAGAGCTTTTTCAAAAAGTGTTGCAACTATCCCGGTTTTACCCTATATTAAGTTTGACACTACAATTTAACGTTACTGTAAAACAATATTTACACATAAATCTTACTATATTTACAGGATAAAAATGTACGGGATATGTTATGCAGGATCATTTTCATTATAACATAGAATATATGTAGATATTAAAAACTTTAATATTTATTAGCAATGCTCTCTATTCGCTAGTTTTTACTTAACAAATTAATATTTTTCATTTGAAAATGAAAAATCCACAGTGAATATAAATAACTCAATTTCACACACAAAAAGAAAACATTTGATTACGTCCCTATACAAATTGACGTTACCGAAGGCACGGCGTATAGATGTCTGAGCACCAATATAAATCTCGTTTCATGTTTAATAAAACAATTCTTAATTCTTCTTTGTATAAATGTAATTGTAGATATAACAGAGGCTGTCTTAGCCGTAATACGAATTGAACTGCTCATATTTATGTTAAATGCAAATTAATCTTTTTATATAAGTAAACCTCAGTAATATTGTAATTTGTGGCGTTTCAATCATGCAAAAATATAAATTTGCATGGCATAACTATTCCAATTCTGCGGATGGGTCCGAAGAGCTAAGGATCGAGTGTGGTGGCGAGAATTGGGGAAGGCCTTTGTCCAGCAGTGGACAAAGATGACTGTTGATGATGATGATGATGATGATAACTATTCCATCTAAGCATTTTTTAAAAATGAAATCAATCTCTACTTATTTTACACTACCAACCTGAGATCCAGATGGGGAGAAGGATAGCAGCCGACAACTTGAATATGGTGATAGGGGACAGAGGGACCCATGAGGCATTTATACATTTTTGTAGGAGCATAGGCATGAAAGTTATAAAGAGAAATAAATAAACTAAAAGTAAATTCTAAACGGCAATAAAATTCATAATTCTAAATTCTAAGCTCTAAATTCCACACATTCTTGGAACGCGCCTCCGTGTCTCTCAGCGTCGGTTATAGTCTTTTCCCGTGTCACCGATAGTCATACGAAATCTTCCTAAAGTCTATGTCAGTTATTTTATCCAAAATGTATGCACAGTTCGACAGTCTTTATAAACACGCTAAAAGCTACATCTTTTTGTTTAATTCAGATAATCTTAAACTCAATCTCATCATCGGCCTAGAGCCACTTCCTTAAAATTTTTAATCCAGTAACAAAATAAAACGTATAGATAAAAATCTCTGATCAAGTCAGAGGGACGAGTAATAAACAAATAAAAAAAAATGAAAAAAAAATTACATCAACTATACTTTCAACTACATGCTTATTTACATAAACCTAAAAAAAAACATATCTATCTATCTACTATTATTCATGTAAATGGAACTTAAAATTATTTCAAACAATACTGTATAGTGTATACGCAGTCATGCTCTGTCGATATCCCAAATTACTAACTGTCACTCTACATTTTGGATTCGAGCCAACGTTACTTATAAGTTACGCCAGACTGGAAAATAAGTATAACAAAAAATATAGTAATTTAGTATACCCTATTCCAATTCTAATGAGTATGGAATTGAAATGCTGCGCTTAATATATTTATAGAGTTAATGGTAATTAAATAAAAAGAAATAAATTTATAATTATTTCATTTGACAACGAATTAACATTTGACGTTTATCTATGATTTGGTGTCTACGACATGTCTTTAATTATTTAAATTATATTATTATGATGAAAAAACTTTAATCAATTACTATAAAACTATGACTATCTTAATAATAAGACTTATATGTATAGAATTATCACCATAAATTATATTTATTTAAGGCCAGTAGTAATTGGCAATAGATATTTAAAGCTTTAAATAGCGACGGGTTCGAAAAGAATGGGTCTCTTTCCCTCTTGTTTGAAGCTTCGTGATCTACCATTATAAAGTTAAGTATGAAGCTGTTAATTTTTCCAAATATCAGGTTATTATATGTTACTATATGCTAGATAAATAAATAAATTGTAAATAAACTCTTTTGTTATAATTTCGTAGTAAATTATCGTTTTTACCAGTAAATATAACAAATTTATGAATTTCGTAACTTCTTTTACTTCAATAACCTTAAATTGCTATTTCATTTGTAAAAGAAGTTAGTGATACTTCTTTCACGCGTGACAATGTCATCATTGACGTCTCTTAAAAAGTAAAGAGAAAAATATAATTTAATATTTAATTAATACGAACTGGTGAAATAATAACTTTAAATGTTGTTTCTCATTTCAGGTGAGTTTGTAATAGATTAAGGTTAAAGAATATTTATAAAAGTGTAAACATTTATTTATGTAATAAATGTCTTTTCAGAGCAACTCAATTCTAGTTATAGTTTTACTGTTCACCCTAATATCCAAGGATAATTATAAAACATATTATACATTTATTTATAACTAAATTCCTAAAGCTCTAAGTCTATATAAATTATTATTCACACACGCTCATGATGGTATCGTTTATTTTAAAAATAAAATCAAAATGAAAGAAAAAAATTGAATGAGAAGAAGCTGTCACGATTATAACAATATATCCATTGTTGTTGTTCTTCTTTCACTATTCTCACAAAATTATGGATCGTCCGGGATAGCATCGTCCGGGATGGTGAAGAACATCGCATTTAACTAAAGATTGTTCTGGTGATGTGAAAAAAAGAATAAGCGACGCTCAACGAACTGGCTGTTTTTATCGACGAAGCTGTCAAAACAGAAAAAATGAGACGAACGATGTTGAAGATGTTGTATGAGAACCAAAATTAAATAAGAAGTTGTAATAAGATGTTTGCTTAGAAGACTTATTAAGAAGATTTTGTATGTCTTTACAGTCGTATAATTTCTTTAAACTCTACCTACTGCGTGTTTTTTTTTGTATGTTTGCATTTTTATAGCTATTATTTTTTTAAATTGTGTATTGCGAATTAAGGCATTTTTTAAGGCGTGATACAAAATAAAGACTGGTAAAAGGATTTAGTTGATTGTTAATAATAACTAAAGAAATGCCGCCAAAAAATGTTAAATATGACGACGAAGACACGCCCCTTGTGGATCTTCCGCCTCAAATTCCATTTAATGATCTGGAAAAATCTATGAGGACGTTCAGCGGAGATGATACTTACGGAATTAACACTTGGATTGATCACTTTGAAGACATAGCAACTTTGATGCAGTGGAGTGAAATTGAAAAAGTGATTTATGCAAAACAATTACT
>DWNA01003152.1:0-10475 GCA_018249835.1 Heliconius besckei
CATTATTGTCAGCCTTACAAACGACTACACAAGTTATATTATCATATTTAAACAGTACTAAATTCAATTCAAATAATTATATTAAAAAATACATTTAAAAATAATAATAATATCATAGTAGTAATTTACTAACCCAACAGCTTTCGTGTTCTATTACCATTATCATTATAATGACAATACATATTTCATTATAATATTTAATTTGACAAAACTAATAAAATTAGTATAAATGTGTTTAAATTGATATTATTATGAGAAAACAAAAGTATCAATTAATAATTATGTAGTTGAAGCGAGCGAAGCCGCGAGCTGAATATTAAGTTTCATATTATTGACAAGTTTAGTTTAGTCAGTATTAGGGTGGCTAAAATGTAAATCTGTTTTCTATACATATAATAAAGAAAGTAAAAATGGCGCGTCTGTACATTGAATATTACAAAATAATTATTTTTAGGGGTTTTAGGAACAGTAATAGAGTCCAATTCCACAAAAATAAAATGTCTATTTGTATGTTTGTACACGCTAATCTCCGGAACTACTGGAGGGTGTTGAATGAAACTTTTTTGGTTGTATAGCAATTATGTCTAGGCAACATCTAGGCTATATTTTATTTTGAAAATTTGGATAACTGATGTGGAACCTTAACAGCCTGTCTAACCTAAAAGAGATATAAATATACTGCCTTGGGGAAAATTTAACAACATGACTAACAATTTCCACCCACATAACAAAAAAGTACCTGAAGTGAAAAAGTTCTAGAGTACCTGTCATGGAACCCTAGCAGCCCATCTAATCTCTAAGAGATATAAATATAGCGTCTTAGTAAAAGTTGATCAAGGTTCTGGAGCAGCTAAACCTTAAGAGATATGAATATAATGGCTTCGGAATAGTTGTTCTGCGTGCTCAGTATTAAATAAAATGAGGTTATTATTCTGATCTAATTATTTAAAATAACATAAGCTCCACATGGTGAAGACAATTCTTCTTTTATAGTTTTTTTTCACTTCCACTGCTCTTCTCTACTTTTTTTTACACGAGTTCGCTAATAGTATAATAAATAATTAGTATTAATAAATAAATTACATATCAATGATCGATGTATATTATTATAAATATCAAGCATCAACATCGGCAGTATTTTTTAATTCAGAACAATAAAAAATCCTTATAGAAAATACGATAATGTAGAAAGTAATTCTTTCAGTTTATTCATTTATTTCTGTTTATTAAATGAATAATCATGTAGTTTAAGCAGGCGAAGTCGCGAGCGGGCCGCTAGTACTAAATATACGCGAGTAATCAGGTTAGAGTTTCATTTAAATGATGATCGTATGAATGCCCCTACCCTTCTGTGTGTGAGATACAGCGTCAAGCTTACTATTATAATAAATATTGTTCTTATAACTAATGAATATTTATTGTGCAGGTTTCTGGAGATGCCGATAGTGGCGCAGGGGTGCGAAGACGCGGCGGCGCGTGCGCTCTGCGCCGACACGTTGCCGCACGCGCTGCGCTGGGCTGCCGCGCCGCACGCCTCCGCTTGGCTACACCGGTGAGTAGGTGGGAGAGAAAGTGGGATAAAGAAGATAGAGAAAGATATATTTTTTTAGTTAGTAAAAAAAGAAACTTGCTCCTATGGTTTAGTGGTCAATGCGCTTCAACAGTCAATTAAATAGGTTATCATTAGTATATAAATTATATGACTGAACATAAAGGACTAAAAAAAAATGTATTAATATTTGTTGTTAAAGTTTTTGTTCATATATAATTTTGATTCATTATTTGAAAAATAAATTTATACAATATAAATTATTTTAAAAGTAAAATGAGAAGATAATTTTTAAAAAATCTTATTAATACAATATTTAGAAAATAGTAGTGTAAATTTAAAAGTGTATCTTTACTATCATTTTTTTTCTTATATATATATATATACAGGCAAGCAATGAGATACCTCCGCGATGAGTTCTCTACAGTGATGGCTTCGCCCTCAGCGGCGAGGTTGCCGCGCGCGGCTTTAGCTTCCGCTCTCGCTTCGCCTTTTTTACAGGTGAGGAGGACTAACAGGGATCAGTATATGGAGTGGAGTGGTCGCGACAAATCTCTAATAAATTTAAGATTATTAAAATTTCTTAATTACTAGTAGGCCCGTTCGCGGCTACGCTCGCTAGAACTATGCGAATATTTATTTAATATATTTTTGAAATTATTTTCGGTTTTCAATAGAATTTGTAAGAAAATATAAGCCTTAATAATTAAAATAAGTTAAAAAAGTATAATAAGTGGAGATTTATTATAAGAAAAAATATCTAAGTAACCGAAATGAACAAACAAAAGAAGTAAAAGTAACTAAAGGAAATTCTTAATATTAGAAAAAGTACCCAAAGTTTGCCTATATTTTTCTATATTAAATAATTAATAATTTTTGCGAACAATATTAAATAAAATCCCAAATGTTTGAAATTACGATATTTTAAGTGTATAACATCCATATAGATAACCGAACTGAGATAAATTAATTATAAGCAGCAAATAATTACATAAAAGTTAACAGTAATTCGAAAATATATAAAAAAATACTAAACCATCAAAGTCATTTGCCCGTTCGCGTCGGTCATACTATGCCGTCCGAAGGATAGGTCATTCCGCATCAGTGACATCTCCTTAATTATTTATTAGAATGCTATATAGTAAACTATAATTTCAATCTAGATGAAATGCGAAAAGTGACTATTATATTTATTTTCATAAGGATGAGTATCAAATTATAGAAATCATCTAATTTTTGTTAATGTATACAAATCTATATCTATAGTATATATCAACGCGGACTTTTTTAAACAATATTTAAGGGACAATATTTTTGTGGCTCGTATGGATGAGTCGGCGCGCGCCATGTACGCGTTAAGCAAACTCATTTTAAGTGACGTTTTCTTAAAACAACAAACTTTGCAAGCCGTTGCTAGCAACGACGGTTGTTATTAACATGGCGGAATAAATTGCATGTCAAATTAAAAAATATTTTAATATACTAATATATATCGACAATATTACAAATATAAGAAAAAAAGTATCCTATGTTCATCCCGATATCCTCAAGTATCTCTATATGAGTATTTTATCACAATTAAATTAGCGGTTTGGGCCTGATTGCGTAAAAGACAGACAGACAGAGTTACTTTCGAATTTATAATATAGGTATGGATTATATTTGTTATTTTTATAGGCCAGTGAGGCTCAAGC
This sequence comes from Heliconius besckei, assembly GCA_018249835.1. NCBI lineage: Eukaryota > Metazoa > Arthropoda > Insecta > Lepidoptera > Nymphalidae > Heliconius > Heliconius besckei. Next base: position 3,244 of record DWNA01003152.1, read on the forward strand.
CCTCCGTGCTATACTTCGATGGGCTGAGCGGGCTGTGCAACCAACACCTGCTTCTTCCTCACCAGCTATTGCACCAGGTATTTTTATATATTCTGGTTTTTACCTGTGACACATGTGTCATAGGCCACGGCAAGTTATTAGTGCGTGAGGTAACTGACAATAGTGACAGTGGACGTCTATAGCATCGCGCTGTATCCAGCAAAGCAATGTAGACAGAGGGCAAGGGTCCTGGTAATCTAATGACACTCCCGTTCGAGTTCACGATTTCACGAGTGGTGGAACTTAACGCCTTTGCCTCGTTACAACAAAGACATGATAATATAAAATATTCCATTCCCCTGAGTGGGTATCGAACTCATAGTACTATGTCGTATCCTTGTGCATTCGCGCCACGGCAGCTTAGGTTTTTTTGTTATTACACTATATAGAAACTGTTAATATGTATATATTTTTTAATGTTTTATTTAACTAGTCAAGGCAATTCATAATTTTATACGTGTAAATAACGATTCATTTATATCCCAGAGCTATTTTTATGAACTTTTTATGTGATGAAGTGTTTGCTAAGTCCATTTGAATGAATAATCCACGCAAACACAAGTTATTTGTTGGGGTTATGAGTTGCATTCCCAGTCTCAAATGTACATAATGAAATGAATATTAACCCCCGCAGAGCCGAACCTCCTCTGGCACACGACGCACGCTCGCCGCGCCGCCCGCGCTCGCCGCCGTGCCGCGCCCGACGCCGCGCTGCGCGATGCGCTCGCCGACCTGCTGCCGCTCCTACGCCTCGAGCACCTGCCCGCCGATTGCGACGCGCGCGCCCTCGCCGCCCGCCGCGGCCTGCTGCCCCCGCCGGCACCCGCGCCTCCCCCCGCGCCTGCACCACCCGACGCGTGGCTGGGCCGCGCTGGATGTCGTCCAGTAAGGTGCTTCCTGCCCTACTTGGATGAGCTTAGAGCGGTGAGTGGTCTGATACTCAAGCCCCATTTTTTCCCCTCTTGGTCTCATATTCCCACTTTTTTTCCCCTCTTGGTCTCATATTCCCACTTTTTTCCCCTCTTGGTCTCATATTCCCACTTTTTTCCCCTCTTGGTCTCATATTCCCACTTTTTTCCCCTCTTGGTCTCATATTCCCACTTTTTTCCCCTATCCATCTCTACTCTTCTTCAGAACTGATTCGGCATCAGTGACTTAATGGAAAAAACTATAGAATTAACTATTTTTGCTTCCTACGGTAACAAGTTTCAACTTGTGTCTCAACACAACATAACTCATTATGTAACTCAACACGTGTAGTGTCTTGAAAATTGAATGACACGTGGGAAGCGAACGGAATCTCAAACATCCGTATTGATCAAGCTATGTCGAATTTATTATACTCGCGCTTTTAACTTATTTATGTTGTTATTTATAATATACTTGGCCAAAACACGAAAAAAATGTTTTCTAAAAAATACAACATTCCAGCTGCTACAAGACCAAGCACCGACAACAACCAACCGTCGGCCACCACCAAGCAGCACCGGCGACACGGGTGGCATCCCCGACACCTTGTATATGGTGGCAGCCGCGGCGGCGGCGGCGACCGCGTGGGGCAACGCGTGCGTGCCACCGCGCGTGCTGCGCGCGCTGCGAGCCCGCGCCGCCGAGCTGCGTGCTGCGCCCGCTGCGCAGAGGGCGTTGGCGCTGCACGCGGGCGACGTGAGGCCGGTCAGGAGGCAGGTGCGTTGAGGGAGGGGGGAGTGGCGGATTGTGAGGAGGAGGGAGTATCAGGTTATGAGGAGGAGGAGTATTAGATGTTTGTACATCTCTCCCTACATATTTTTTCTCAACAATATTATATTTATTGAAAGTGAAAATCTTTTCTATTTTTGTATAAAACATTTAAGTTTAACTTTTTAATGAGTAATATGATTTCGATAATTCTTTTTCTATTGAATTATATATACTAAGAGTGGTCTTATATATTTTTTTTTCTTGCACATAGCAGGGTAGCCAGAGTGAACATGGAAACCTAGTTTTAAGACGATTAAGACGATCCGTACTCAACATTCCGCCAAATTCTGGAAGCAGTCAGTATTGAGCGTCTGAACTCAATACCGCGCCTTGCCTTGTTACAAGAGCAAGAAAATAAAAATATTAAATATTTCATTCCCATCGTTGGGAATCGCACCCAAAACCATCGCGTTTACAGTCAAGACTGGTCTAAAAAGTATCAAATTACTAAGGCTATAACATAATAGTTTTAATAAAAAAAATCCCTACAGATAGCGCTTCGTGCCGTCAGAGAGATGTCCCTGCCAGATGCGTGTGCGGAACTGCTACTGAACGACACGGACGCAGTGGATACCCACGATGCACACGAAAACCATCATGGTGGGCAACATAGGTGAGAAATATCAGCAAACGATTTCGGCTTCGTCTGCTTAAATTTTTTTTTTTAGTTTTTCTACTTTATCCCGGAATCTAGAAACGTAAGTAGAGGGGACCTAATGTTAAGACACTTCGTTCCCCACATACCACCGTAATATCGAGGATTGGCCTGTTGATTGGCGGAACTCAACGCTGCGCTTTGTCTTGTTAGCTAGCGAGTCAATAAAAATATTTCATTCTCCGTGTGCGCAGAACGCAACGACCCTTGCTCATAAAGTCACACGCTGTGCCATTGCGACACGATGGCCTTAATGTATTTTTATACGCTTTTTATATATTTTTTTATTATATTATTCTCAGGGGAAGCTCAGAAGAATGGGAGCGTGGTAACACGTCGGCCTCAAGAAGCGACCTCGACGATGACTGCTGCAGGTATTTTATTTATTAGTAGAGGCCCGCCTGTACGAATATTTATAAGAAAAAAACATGAATTATTTTAGTATGGCTATCTATGCTTACGTTAATCACTAAATCGTAGTTGAAATCTTTTGGGATTAAATGTCACTTTGATCCTACGTGAATTCCTATAATAAAAGTAGGCTTTATATTCCACAACCTCATCTATCTCTCAGTAAGTCTCATAAAAATCGATTCAGCTGCTCCAGAGCTCAACTCAGACAGAAAAACATACAGATAGAATACAAACGGTTATGAGTTGAATTATAACTGGTGGGAAGATTTAGTATATTGAGTGTGTTTAAATAAAGAACCTTTAATCATAATTTTTGATATTTTATTCTTATGTAATCTATTAACATTTTGTAATATAATACAAATAATTTCCTCCATATAGATCGGGCTCAGGCTCCGGGTCAATACGCGGCGCTTCCGGTGGTGTGTCTCATGTCTCCGCGCACGCTTCACTAGGTAACTGATGTCGGACGGATACAATTTATATTTTTTAATAATTATTAGTGGTTTTGTATGGCACTTTATACTGCATGTTTAAAAAAATATAAACAAGAAGTATATATATATGTATATGATGTATGTATATGATGACGTCATAATTTGGAATTTTTCTACTAATGTTAGTTTAACAACATTTTAATTATTTTTTCTTCTAATGTAAGTCATTTTACAGCATCATGCCGTATTCCGCATATAGCAGGGTAACCAGAGGAAACCTAGTGCTAAAACTCCATTCCCCACTTTTTCTTCTCCTTTTTCGAGGCATTGCATGTTGAGTGGCGGAACTTAACCCACCGCTGTGCCATGTTATCAGGGCCACGAATTGAAAATATTCATAAATAATATTCCTCGATTCCTTCATTCCTGCGAGTGAGAATCAAATCCACAAGCGTCATGATTACAGTCACACGCGCCACCACTCTAGTGCAACAAATCACGGTGGAGAGTTTCGCCACTCAATACACAGTGTTCCCTTAAGTGGGTAAAGGGATAAAGTATGAATCTAATGAAAATAACTATATTTATAGATATTTGTATATGTTTATGTTTACAGAGTCGCGGTCAGGTGCGTGTCGTAGAGAGCTGCCCACTCGCCCCCTAGATGGACATTCTTCTAGGTAAGATTATATTGAATATGTATTTATTACTATTTACATATATGTTGATTATTCATTCCTGTCCTACTAATATAAAAGTTTGTGAAGATTAATATTTATACTTTCACGCGAAAACTGCTGAATTGATGTAGATGACTTACAGTAATATAGCTTATACATCAAAATTACATATTTTCTACATTTTGTATAATTTGGCTATAATATAAACTACTACTTCTTATATAAACTTAAGCGGCAAAGCCACGCGTGGAATGTGATTTTACTTTATGAATAAAAAATGTGTGTGTGATAGGATTAGGTGTATACTATTATATTGTTATGATATAAAAAAATTTGGGAATATTTTTGTGTTTCTACTAACTTAAAACAATAAAATTGGCAATTTAACTTTTTTTTTCTCGTTTCTAAGATATTACAGCTTTTTTTAATAAAAAAAATTTTTATTATCATTATTTGAACTCAGGAATAAACTATATAAACAAAAGTTACACTTCTTTCCCTCCACATATATTATCTTCTTTTTTAACAAAGCAATTATATTTCTACTAAAAAAGAAATTAAATTATTAATGAGAAATAATATAAATCAAAAATCAAATCAGCTTCAGCTGTATTCCTCGCATAGCAGGAACCCTTATTAACTATATTTCGTTTCATATACAGAAATGGCACCTACAACAGAGCTCGTCTCTCAGCTGCAGTACCAGATGTGGCAATGGCGCCCAATGCGAACACTCATCTATTAACAGCAAGAGATTACCCCCATCCCCTCGCCCACACTCATACCCATGCGCATTCCCATGGGAGTGGGACTCACGCGCATGGGCACGCGGCCCACAATGGGGTTGGACTGCAACATCCACATGTTATGCACTCTGTGCATTCTGGTGAGTGAATTTAAATATTTTTTACTATTTCTCCCATATATTTTGTGAAAGTTTGTGAGAATGTGTGTTTGTTCCACTTTTAATCAAAAACTAACGAACGGATTTAGATAAATTTTTATAGTACGATATAAATTTTATAGCTTATATATCAGAATATTACACATGCTACAAATTATGTAAACATTTATATAATTTGGCTATAATTATTACAATAAGTGAACCCACATATGGCTTCTAATATAAATTTGGATTATATTAACAGAGTTGGGTGGTGTGCTACAGTTGGACTTGGGTGACGGCGCCACGCACACACCTAGGCCTGGTGAGATGATACTCATTTTTCTGTTTCTTCTTTCTTTTCTGTGCTTTATTTTGTAATTTCTCAGTTTTTTTTTGTTTTCTCTTTTGACGTTATGACGACTTATAAATCGATGGACATCGGCTACTCACACGATAAAGCACGACTTATTGTCATTTTTCTCCTGAGCTGAGCAAGTGAGAGAGCGGAACAAGCGATAGAGGCGTTCGTTTTGTAACGCATCTATCTCTCTTCCATTCCACCGGCCGATTAATTCATCGAATATATTGTAATATTCAATTAACTCCTTTATATTATACAAAATAATTATAGAACAGTGATAATAAATTCAATTCAATTCATAAAATTATGCAATTTTTCATCTATGTTTTACGTAAAATTATCGACTTTACAGACAAGCAATTTATTTTTAATTGATTTCTTACTATTTTTTTTTGAAGATTTTTCATTTATTATTTACATTAAAATGAATGCTAATTAGCTGAAAATATTAGAATTAGTTTTCTTTTTTTATTATTAGGGTAATTTACTTATCTCTGACAACCCTAAAAATTATATTTATATTTTTTAAACATTTTTTGTTTTTTTTATCTATAATTTTAATGGATAAAGATATTTAAGTATTGACACATGAAAACACATTGACAACGTATGACACACTATTTTTATTTCTTTTTTATAGGGTCTCGAGCTCAGCGAGCCGCAAGGCAACACAGGGAACATTCACAGGTACTTTTGTTTATATTATCAAAAGAACATAAGTAACTTCACGGTAAAAAAACATAGTAACTACATCCTCGGTTTCAGGGTATATCGTGTCCGCGACGCGACGATGACGAGCTTAGAGCTGCCATAGAGCTTTCTGTTATAAGAGGTGAATTCATTTTTTATTAATTATCTGTATGTTTTTAGGGTTTGAATACATTAATTTTGCTTGAATAAAAATATTTTGCTGGAACTCATTTGGATAAACTTAAGATTGTTGGAGTGTATCTCATTAAAATTAAAAATAATTATCTCAATGTGAAATTTACTTCCTGCGAAATTTTAAGAGCAAACATGCATTTGCGAAAGATTCAATCTCGAATATTATCCATTGCTTTTTGTACGTCGTCTAAAAATATTTATATATTTTTTTATTTATGTAATCGCTTATTTATTCTGAAAAAAAATCAAAGATTCTATCATTAATTCGTCCATATATTTCATTGAATTCTTTTGTACTTTCAGCATATTCTTCCCTACAAGTGGCGAGGCGGGCTCCACACATTGCGGACCTACTGCCGCCACCTGGTTAGTTTTTTTTAGCTTCACGCTGTATCCCGCACATAGCAGGATAGACGGAGGAAACCTGGGAAACCTAGTGTATATATATCCTAACCTAGTGTATAGTGTATATATAACCTAGTGTATCTATAATACGTTCCCGTTAATACACTTCTGTTTCCTACTTCCCACCGAATTCTGAGGTATTGCGTGTTGATCGGTTGTCCTTACAAATTATTCAGCTTTATTATATTAGCATAGATTTGTTCCTGATGTTGTTTTTTTTGTCACAGATTTCGCGGCAATACGTAATAGAGCCACGCCGAGCCCCTCCTCCCTCTCCGCGTCCAGTTCGAGGAGGAGAGACACGCCCAACTCCCACGCTCACTCCCACACTAATCCACGACCGCATGTGCAGTGTGAGTAGTATTTATTTATCAATTTATTAATCATTCGTCCGCTCATTTATTTACTTACTTAAAGACTTGTAGTCATAGAATTGATAACCTGTGCCCTTTTAAGCTTTTATTGTAAGATATAATTTTAAAAAACTGTCAAACGTAAACATAATTCTACATTTTATTTCAACAGTGTCAACAACAAGTAACGCAAGCGGAAGCTCATCGTCTACTTCCAACGTGGCCACAGGTTCGATTCCCAGTGGTTCCGGGGGACTGGGGGTTGTTGGAGGTGTTGGAAGTATTGGAGGTCCAGGAGTTGTTGGGGGTAGCCGCAGCCCGAGTCCCAGACGCAGTCCGTATCCATTGTATGCTCTATACGCGAATAGGGATTTAGG
>DWNA01003153.1:0-10475 GCA_018249835.1 Heliconius besckei
TTCTTTTTGATTATTTAAGCTTATATTTTGTTACTAATTCTGTTGTAAAATGAAAATAATTTCATAAATATATTTAATAAATATTCTTAAATTTCAAGCAGGCGTAGCCGCGTCCGGGTCCGCTAGTTATAAATATTTCCATTAGTAGAATTTGTACCCACAATCGCTAGTTTGAAACATATATGATACAGATACATGAAAACTGTATAACAATAACACTTAACATAAATTATTAATAATAAAACAAAAACAAGCAGCGTCATGCTTTTTCCGCCATAGCAGGGTAAGCAGAGAGAACCAAGTGTTAAGACACTCCATTCCCTAGTTTTCACTTAAATTTCTAAACATTGTGTAAAGTGACGAAACTCAGTCATGCTTTATCGTCTTACGAGAACAAGTAAATGAAGATTATTTATTTCCTAGACTGAAAATCAAACCCACAACTGTCTCATTTTCAATCACTCCCTCTATTAATAAAATACTCGACATATGTTCCAGGTTTTGGCTATGTCAATTTTAAATCCAAAGATGGTGTAGAACTGGCATTAGCACTCACAGAAGAAGATCTTACAATAAAAAACAGAATAATGAGAGTAAAAAGATGTACACAGATCACTCAAAAGAAAATATCTAGACCTAATAATAGACAAAATCAATGGCCAGGTCAAAATCACAGTCTGGGTCAAAGTCAAAGGCCAGGCCAAAGTCAAAGACCAGGTCAAAATCAAAGATGGGGTCAAAGTCAAAAACCAGGTCAAAATCAAAGGTGGGGGGGTCAAAGTCAAAGACCAGGTCAAAATCAAAAGTGGGATCAAAGTCAAAGACCAGGCCAAAATCCTAGGCCGGGTCAAAATCAAAGGCCAGGTCAAAGTCAGAGTAACTATGGAAGGCAAGATGTTAATCAAAGAAATAGGTTTGATAGAAATGATGATAAAACTGATGGCGCTTATAGAAGAGTTTTAAATAAGAGAAAGAATCAAGTATGTCTATACATAATTTTATTTTTAATGATTTCATTTTTGATTCCCAAATTGTAATATTAATTACTTAAATAATTTGATAACCAAGAGTCCATAATTAATCAAAATATATATATTTTCTACATTGTTCTAAATTATCTTATAGCACAATACTTTATATTTTTTTAACAGGATAGTAATGAAGGACCTCCAAGCAAACGTCAAAATGTCAATCAACCACACAAAGAGAAGAAACCGAAGAAAGAGTTTGTTGGTATGACAGCAGAGAAGAAGAAAGTGTGTATCTATTGTCTATTCTTCCTTCTCCTTTATGAATCCATCTCCTACTTTCTGCTAAATTATGAAGGCATAGCGCGTAGATTGGCGGATTGCCTCGGAGTCGGAGCTAAGAAATGAAAATATTCAATATTTTATTAAATCGAACCGAATCGAACCGAATCGTACAATATGAGGCGTCAAACGCCTGCGTCGTAACGGGCCTCCCCTTTAAAATATAGTTATTAAATCATATATTAATTATATAATGTAAGGAATTGAATTGGTAACCACTGCTCTAAACTAAATACTAAAAATGAATTCTTTAAAAAAAAATGTTGATATATCTTTTATTTTATTTCTCAGAAACACAAATTCAACAAAGGACAGAAGACAAAGAAGGTTTTAAGTGAAATTTTGACTAAAAAGTGATAATTCATACATATTGTAAGTTATTTTTAAGATCAATATTTTATCATAATAAAGCTGTTAATTTGGGTTTTAAACAGTTTTTGAATATCCTTATATTTATTCTATTTTACGACTCACTTGCGGCTTATTAAACAAAACTTATTGATATCATGTTATAGCCATTAGACAAAATCTTTACATAAATTGTAGCATACATGTTATTCTGATGTATAAGCTATATTGCTGTAGTAATGTTCCTTCTTCCTTCCTTTCGTCCTTTCTTCGTTCCTCATTCCTTGCGTCGGTTCTTCGCAGGTCCTAAAAAGGTCCTGTAGTGTATGGGCCCACAGACACTTAAAGAATACTGGGATCACTATCACTGGCTCACCACTACACCGACCTGCACCGTGTTCCCGACAACACTGCCCATGATGATCATGATGAGTAAATGTGTTCTGTGACACTGCACCTTCTGCTGGTGTACATGAGACAATGCTACATATCTATTTAATAGATACAAACACTATAGGTCCAATCTATAATTTCCAATCCAAGTTTAATTTATAATTTGTAAGGTTATGGAAATCAGTTCATAATATTCTACATATTACTGCTTTATATCATTAGTGTTTTCTCTATTATACGTAACACACACAGCAAATTTATTTTGCGTCTTTTATCGCAATTTCATTAAAAAAAAAGGAACAGTAAGTACTGGTTCCGTATAATAAACTTTGCATACCTAAAAACGAACGACCTCAGTGATGGTCGGCTACGGTCGATACGGCTTTCGGCGTAATGAGTCTACTTGAGATCTTTTGGCGCTTGTCACACATAGAGTGTCATTGTAATATGTGGATGTGTATCTTATATTAATAAGTAAATAACATAAAAAAAAACAACGAACTAAACGTCGTGGTCGTGGTAAAGAGTGACTGTAACGCGACGGTTGTGGGTTCGATCCCACTCGAGGAAGTGAAATATTTATTTACGTATATATTTCCATTTCTTCGCTCATGTGTCAAGGCACATCGCGGTATTGAGTTCTGCTACTCAACACGCAATGCCTCCAGAATTCGGCACAAAGTGGAGATCAGCACTCTCTTCTGACAGACACTTCTTAATACTAGGTTCCCTCTGGCTACCCTGCTGTGTGCGGAATACAGCGTAAAGGTGATAAAAAAATAGCGAATTATTATTTGGTAGAATTTTATTATAATTGTCATTACAAAAATGTCAATGTTATCAAAAATAATCACAGTCTGACACTTAGTTGTATTACATTGAAGACTTATTGCCCTTAAACTACTTAAAACTAGGTACAACTAAAAACTACTACACCGTATTGAAGAATAAATATATTACTGTCGATCGCGATTGAGCACCTTATAGCGTAAGAATATAAATAAACAAATACAAGAAAACGGAATGAATACAGTAAACACAGTAAAGGGGGCCTTACAACTACTTAGACCTAGAACTAAGTATAGTACACGTAATCGCAATGGTAACTAGCCGCGTTTGAAGCGCAGTATGGTGAGCGTGAGGGCCAGGAAGAGCGCGATCCAGGCGAGGGTGGCCACGAAGCCGAGGTAGACGTCGGGCTCGCTCAGCGGCCAGCCGCGCGTGAGCACTGCGCGCAGCGCGCCCGTGGCTAGCGTGAGCGGCAGGCACAGCGAAACGCCCCGCAGCGCCCACGGCATGCCCTCGATAGGCCAGATCACGCCACTCAGCAGCAGCGTGGGGTAGAACGATCCCAGCGCCAGTTGGATGGCGTTGCGCTCCAGCTCGCACGCCGCGGAGATCACAAAACCGAAGCACATGCCGCACAGACCTGATGGAAATTATTGAGTTATTATAACATGTCACTTGTCAATTCTACAAGTGGCTAGTATAGGGCAAAATCAATTTTTATATACTTTATTACAGTGAGTGTCTTAATTATCTCCACTCTGAAAAACAAAATTAGATTTTCAACTAACCTTGCAACAACGTCAACATGACCACGTACATAATATTGCCATTGCACTTAACGCCAAACACTAAAATCATGAAGAGCAACACCAGCACGGTCTGTCCGACCATCACCACGAATTGTGTGACCACGTGCGAGAACAATATCTCTCCTGGGGACACTCCGGCCACCCACGAGCGGTCTAATAGACCCTCCATACGTTCCACAATGAGTGCGGATGAGGTTAAAGCGACGGCGAGGAAAAACACGATCCTGCAAACAAACGGAATATTTAGTTAATGCAAATAATAGATATACAGGGTGAAATTGTCAGCACCACTTTAAATGAAACCACAGTTTTAACTACTCTATAAAAGCCTAATATAATTCAGAAAAAAAAATCCCAAAAATGAAAAAGTTATTTTTTCAAACAAAATAAATAATAAAATTATCGTTTTAAAATACAACGCCATTTGTAAAGTATAACATTGGCACGCACGCATTTACCTGTCAAAGCGGCAACGTCGTACACTTATGTGTGCGTCACAGGAAATACAGGTATGGATAAAAATCGTGAAATGAAAAAAAAATCCTATGTCCAAACTGTTGAGGTACCTTGATTATTATTTTTAATTCTGGGTTTGAAATATTTTACCCTATATGCAGTTTCAGTAAAAGGAGCGCTGCCTCTTCCACTCTGTATAGAGATAATGAAAGTAAAAAAAATTTGGAGTTCTATTATTAATTAATTAACTTTTAATAATGGGATAAAATGTACCTACTATTCATTAAAAATACAGTATAAAATAGTTGTATTTAAATTTATACATAATTTTCTCATTCATATTCATTCATCTATTTACCTATGTAATTCACAAACCACCCGGTCCCCCTCTTTCTACGCCTATGGGTAAAAAGTCTATGTGTCTATTTACTATAATCATCGAAATACTACTATAATCACTAAATATACCACTATAATCATCAAATATTGTTTTTAACTACATCAATAATATTAATAAAGTAATTCATCATAGTAAAGGAAACTCACGTAAGAATAACTCCAGGCGCGACGAAATCAGTGAACGATGGGTTACTGTCACCATAAATGGGGTCCTGGAAGTCTATGGGGATGTCACCTACTTTGGGATTGTAGTTGCAGGTGGAAAGAAGGTCCTGAAAAAATGTGTAAAAATATATAAACTCTATTGTCTGCATGATCATTAGAAACAGAAGCCTAAATTATAAAATTGTTTCTTTTTACTCTTATATATTTTTTTTCACAAAACCATATTTTATCAAAGGTAAGTAATGAAAGTAAGCGATATCGTCGCAAAATATTTATACTGACAAAAAATAAGACAGAAACATAAAGTAAAAATAATGAACTTACCTTAGCGAAATCTCGATATGAGAACTGTATGTCCCTGTTCAACATGAGTCCGATCTGTTGGTTGGACATGTCGAGCCACACTTGCACTTCGGACGATGATATAGTCTCGTTGTCCGCTGTATCAGCTGTCGTATAATTAAACAAAAAATAATAATTTGAAATATATATAACATTAAAAGAGATCTTATTTTCCAAACTTTTAAACTAAAGCACCTAGTTGTGCTCTACTAGGTGCTTGTGCTATATTAACTTTTTTAAAAAAATGAACAAAAATAAAAAAAAAGGAAATGAAAGAAAACTCACCCAAAGCCAACCTAGCAACAAGTGAATCAGTATAATTGTCGTTAAAGTACACAGCGCCCCAGGCGTCGCCGCTCCTCACAGCCGCTATGGCGTCCGGCACCGTGTCATAATACTCTTTTACTATTGATTTATTGTTGAAATGTGCTAAATAACGACATGATAGATTTTTCATTGAACACGATGCGTTGTATGGGCAGTTACCGTCGATGATGTTGACGTCGTCGTTCACTATTGCCTGTAAAGAGAATGATTTGATTGGTAACGGTAACAGTAGTGTGTTGGTAACGGTATCAATAGTGAATTGATAACGGAAGATATAATTTAATAGCTTAATTAATATTACTCTTAAGGCCTGGCAATCTAGTTAATTATTAAAATGTGTTCAAAAGATAAGAGCAATATTTAGGTAAGAATTGTTTTATTTTTAGCTTCACGGTTAATTGTGTCTTTTTAACTTTACCCGGTATCCCGCATACAACAAAGTAAGCACGCCATTTCCCGCTTTCCGTCCAATTTTTAAACATTGTGTAAGTGGCTATATTTTGATAAAAACCCCCTCTGGGGGTATTGCCTCTGGACAATCGAACCCCCAACCGTCGCGTTAACATTCAGACGCAGTGCTACATCAAATTTTAAATTTAGTCATAATTTAAGTAAAGTATGTTTTATATATTGATACTCACTAATCTCAACCCGCTAGGATCTCTACCGATGGCAAGACAGAACAGTATCACTTGCATGACAGGCAGTGCAAAGATGAACAACATGACGCCGATATTCCTCCACATCCGGAGTATGTTCTTTTGTAAGAGAGCCTTGATCTTGCCTTTGGATGTTAGCTGGAAAAGTATAAAAAATTTGGTTATATTTGAAATTACTTTAAATATATTATATGTGTTAGGAAATAATGGTTTAATAGTTTTGAAAGTTATTTAAGAATTTTATATTATTAATTGCAATAGGTGACGTTATGAGCTACTAGCGTTAAAATAAAGAAAATATTATAGAAGTGATTGATTTTTGACGAGAAATAAAAATTCAGATACTTTTTTTCAATAAAATAAATAAAATCAAACAAACATTAAAAATCATCAGCATAGCTGATTTCAAATTTGCATTTATAAGGGAATAGACCCATTATAGTAATATTACATTTTAATAGTAATAATTAAACTTTTTATGTCAATTATCTCACGTTGAAAAAGTTTCCGCAATCTTCGCACTCCGACTTCACAGCTTCTGTCATTTTGCCTGGGAGCTGAAATACATTATTAAAAAAATTAAACATATACTAATAAATAGATAAAAAAACTGTTACAATTGAAAGATCTCTTTTATACTAGCACACATAATATATTATAATATAATAAGGAATAATTATATGTTTTTTTTTATAACTCCGATAACTCAATTAAAATCATTTTATTATGTTTACTCATTAGAATTGAATGTTGAAATTAATTATAATTACTATACAGATTAAGTATAATTATTAATGTTTCTACAATGAGTCGCCATTTTGAATTACTTTTTTTAATTACGCATGTGATGATTGTGGATTTGAAACCTACTCAAATATTTGAATTATTTTCAAATCTTTCATATTTTTTGTATAACGAAATGTGTTAAAATCAATTATAGTGTGAAGATAATCAATAATAAATGCAAAATATAATTTAATTTAAATAGAGGCGGTTGAAAAATGTGTAAAAAGGCCTTATTAATTTTAAAATTGAACTCACATCCCCATTAGAGCCCGCCGCATGGTCCACGATCAATACTTCCTTGCTTTGATGAAAGTTCAGCCCGACTACTTGGTTGTCTTCCGCAGCGTACGGCGCCTCTTCACGTTTGCACATCTTGTTGAGCCCTAGGCCTCCGCCTGATACATTTAGTTCTACTACTTGGTTGGCTTGACCTGAGAAATAAGAGAAATGTTGTGTTTTTTAATCAGTATGACACTATTGTAGCTGTTATGTATACATGTACCCACGAAGTATAATAATTGATTTTCCCGATTGGAAATCGAACCCACAACCAGAGTTTAGATTTCATTGCATTTAGAGTCAGAAGCACATCAATTTAATTCCCAATCGGGAAAATAAATTATTATTATGTCATTGGAAACAAAATTACCAAAAGGTCATGAAATGTTATTCTCTTCCATTCGAAAAAATTTTTTATACATATCATAGAAATATTTATATTTTACTATTGAATCTACAACCTCCAAAGGTAAAAAAATGTGACAGGTAAATTGCAATCGACAATTATTATCATTTACGTCAGAACTTGTGACAGTTGTAACAAGTGACGCCAAGGAACTCAGAAATTTTAAAGTATACTATTATACTGTGACGTAGTTCCGCCAAGTTGTAATAATATCTTGCTAAATATGCGACTGACGCTATCCTGACGCAGTTAAAGAAATTTATAAAGACGTTCATTTCCCGAGTCTTGGATTATTTATATTATAATATTTGTGAGTGTTTGATTGTAAACGCGACGCGTGTGCAAAAATAGTTTTATGCTATATTCCACTTATAACAAAGTAGGCAGGGAGAACCCAGCGATAAGACACACCGCTCCCCAATTTCCGGTAAATTTAAGCTGAGTGGTGAAACTCAACGCTCTTTGTCTTGTTACCAGAGCGAAACAAAGAAAATATTTTGTTTACATTCACAACCTATTTAAAACATTATATATCAATAAAAAATAAAGAAAAACATATAAGCTAGGTATTTCAAAACTGATTTATTAGTAGAAGTCAATGAGTTTGATCGGCAACAAACAAGTGTGCAGTATGTAGAGTGTGGCGTCGCGAACTGTTGCGACAGGACAAAGGAGGGCGGTGTGTTTTACCTGCGGGCCTTGGACTGCTTTAGGCAAAGTAAATACAAATCAAGAATTATATATTTAGAACTAGCTTTGAACTACGGTTTCGCTCGGAATCAAATGAAAATAATTAATATTTGTGTATATACGAATGTATTGACATATTTCAATGCCCGAGGTAATTCTAGCCGGAGGTACAGTGGGTACAATGATTAAAATGATTAAAGCTAAAGAAGCTAAAGCCTTCTTCGGTATACTCAACACAAAATACTGAGTTCAAACAAACACTTTGTAATACTAGATTTATAATATTCCCATACAAAAAAGCAGGATTTTTCGCTTTTCTCGCTAACAGGGCGAGGAAATTAAAAAAACTAATTCCCCCGAGAGGGAGTCGAACTCACAATCATCGCGTTTTCAGTCTGACGTTGTCCCACTGCGCTACGGTGGCGTCAATTTGAATAAACAATTTGTAAATGGTTTTTTTATTGCTTCTTTAAAAAAATATAATCATTTAAAGTTTTTTTTTTAAATTTTTTTTCTGCACATACTCGTATTTCACAGAATCATGTAAATTAATTATTAAATTTCGATGATTTTCAATATATTAGTCATGATTAGGTTAACATTATATATATTTTAATTAGTCATATTTTCTAGAAAAAATATCCTCATATAACTCAAGTGTCTCTTACTTAAGTGGAATTCTATGAGCAATACCTTCTTAACTACTTTGTTAAATATTTTATTACTAAGCATTATGAAATCTTATGTAAATATATTTTTAAACAATATTATATAGACCTTGTGGGTCCGATTCCTATTCGAGGAAATTAATTATTGTTATATTTTAGCTAGCTCTGGTAACTAGAGACAAGCGTGACGTTCAATCACTAAGCACGTAATATCTCAAAAACTGGGCTAAAAGGGGAGAGGACGATTCTTTCCGCCTACTATGCTTGCTGTATTCGGGATACAGCGTGAACCTCAGAAAAAAAAATACTATCATTGCGCTCTATCAAACGTTTGCTAACTATGTTTATGGGTTTGATTCTCATTTGGAGTAATATATATATTTAATATTTTTTTCGCCTACTTAGACATCATGTAAGCTACACAGGAAATAAGACACGCCTCAACACTACCAAGAAATAAACTTCCTTTACACAGAAGTCCATCACATTATACATTAAATATGTTTTTCTATAGCTTTTTGCGCATATTATTAAGCATTATGCCATAATTATCTAAATTTTCCTTTCGATACGAGCCCACTACTAGTACTAGCAGGTTAGGTAAGACTTATGCAATGTACTATGTAACGTAACGTATTGTATATCCGTTCATATTATATCCGTTATCTGAGTAGATCGCGCAGTTGGCCGATTTCTTTGAAATGTTTATGTTTATTCTTCCTTCTTAGTGGAATCTTCGGAGAAATTTGTTATTTCTCAGGAGGGGAGAAATAGACTAAAAACGTCACTCCATTCTTCACTTACTATCTATCTTATCTATTACAGAATTTAACGTCGCGCTTTGTCTTTTTGCAAGAAAATAAAATAGGTTCACTCCACCGTATGGGAATCGAACCCACAACTCGGGTTTAAAGTCAAATTCTGTCCCATGCGCCATGTAGATCTTAATAATAACATAAATTATACTAAAATATAATTAAAGCGACTTGCAGAAACAGTGTTCAATCGATATAGAAAGTGCTAAGTAGAGTTATTATGTCACAAATAAAAACCAGGTGCAAATATTCACTTGTAATAACCTTAGACAGTTATTTTGTTGGTTGTGAACAAGAGAAAATATAACAAGAAGTAATCTTTCGTATCTTCTTGACGTAGTGGCCGAGAGAGGTTATATGTGGGAAGTGTGGTCGTCATACGTCGAGAAATGTTTATGTATGTTAGTTAGTTTATGGTGTAATGTTTGTAGTACATTTATATTGGCAACAATATAAGCAATATTTTAGAAATAAATGATATCCTGGAAATATAAAATTATTGAATATTCTATATAAATAAAAGGATTTGTCCTCACTGACTGAGGTAAGACGCACGCACAGCCGTAACCGCTGATGGTAGGAACGTGAAATTTGGACAGATGTTTACTTTCGTAATCTGGACATCCACTAAGAAGGGATTTTGAAAAATGTTAACCCTAAAGGGGTGAGATAGGGGTTGAAAGTTTGTATGGAAAAAATTTTAATCGGAACCGATTTTTATAAAATTTTAAATTTAGACTCTTAAAAATATTTCATTGAACACATGTTTCGTGGTTTTTAAGAATTCACCCCTAAATACGCAAGCGAAGCTGCGCGCGTCCGCTAGTAAATCTA
>DWNA01003154.1:0-10474 GCA_018249835.1 Heliconius besckei
ATTGAGCATTGAAGCGTCTCAACTCTTGACTCATTGCTAGAGCGAAGAAAGGAAAATACTAAACATTTCATGCGTGAATCGAACCCACAACCCGTTGCCTTCAGTTTCCACGTTTTCATTACCGTTCTAAGCTGACTACCCACTTCAAGTTCAGTCAGAAAAAACTTAGCACTTAAGTTTCCAAATATTACCTAAATACGAAAGGGTGTGAAACTAAGAAAGTCAAAGCGTTGCGCCTTGAGGAACGACTTCGTGAAGCGAGTGACCTTTTCAGTATTTCTTTAGTGCTATAAAGACTTGTATTGTTCTAATGTTGCCATTCTAGGTTTTTTTTCTTCTTCACTTACACTCGTATTAGTGTCGTATTTTAAATTGCTTGATCTTGTTCAAAATAGTTATTTTTGTGGTGTGACTGTAAAAGTGACTGATTGTGGGTTCGATTATCATTCGGGGAAATGAAGTATTTATTTAAATTTGTATTTTCATTTCTTTCCTGTCGAGGTAAAACACTTAGAGTTCCGCCAATCAACACTCAAATTCGCCAGAATTCAGCGGAAAATGGGGAACGGAGTGTCGTAACACTAGGTATCCTCCTTCCCAGCTGTGTGCGGGATACAGCGTGAAGCTGATTTATTATATTTGCATACTAATACCATCCTATTATATTCCTCACAAGTAATATAACAACCCATTATATTATAACTGCACACTTCTCTATCTAGTGTAGCAAACTTTGTAAGTACCATAACTTCTGGCGTAATATTATTATAAAACTTTACCACAGCCTATCGTATTTCTAGTTTAAAATTGAAATTTGAAAGCCTAAGTTCGACAGAGCCTGAAACTTGGAGTGCTCGATATCGTCAATTAGTGCATTGGCTCGAGTAGGTATGAGTTGAGCTAGCCTGAGTGCCTGAATCACCCGGTGTAGAGTCAACTTGTGCTCGAGATTCAGGCCAAATTTACTTTGTATGACAAATACCAGAAATACCTTTCAACGGAGAGTTGATTATATACCTAGCCAATGAAGCTGAGGTGTTTGCGAAACCATTTGCTTATAAAACTTTTACTGAAATATATTTTTAATAAACTTAACTGAATATTGGACTTAATTATTTGAAAAAATACCGCCTAAAATCGTACTAAAATTATGATTTTTTTCACAAAAATATGAAATAAAACACATGGCGTCTTAAATATAATTATAATATATGTAGAGTCGACTCATAAAAAACCACAAACTACCAACAGCGAAAAAAAGGGTAATCAAGTTGTCTATCACGATCGTTTGGGCGGGCGGGGGCAACGACCCCGCTAATAACTTCCGTTTACCTGCAACGTGCTACGTAGGCTAGACTACCAGACAATGCGGGAAATAAACTAAACTATATTAAATACATTTTTAATAATAAAAAATATAATAAAATTGATATAAAATAATATATGTGTTTTTAAAGCAGTAGAAACGGAGTGTCTTAAAACTAGGTTCCCTCTGCCTACCCTGCTGTGTGCGGGATACAGCGTGAAGCTGTTTTTTGTTTGAAAGCAATACTATATCTTTACTCGGAGTAAGGATTTATTTTTATTTTTACCCGTTCTGGTAGGAAGGAAGGGATCAGCGTTAAGTTTCATTACTAAATTCGTTATGACTCTGAAATTGGTCGGAACACGGAAAATGGAGTGTTTAAACACTTATTTCCCTGTCTAGCTTACAATACGTATTTTCTATATTAATTTTAAATAAAAATATAGCTTAAAGACAAAAATTACGATTTACTCACTGTTTCCCAATATAATTCTATTGAAAATATCAACTCTGACATCTCAGTGAATAGTTGACATTAAATAAAATGCAAAAGGA
Organism: Heliconius besckei; assembly: GCA_018249835.1. Taxonomy (NCBI): domain Eukaryota; kingdom Metazoa; phylum Arthropoda; class Insecta; order Lepidoptera; family Nymphalidae; genus Heliconius; species Heliconius besckei. Next base: position 1,862 of record DWNA01003154.1, read on the forward strand.
CAGTTCAAAGACGTCAATACATTATAGAGAATGACAGCTTTACTTTGAGTCTTGCTACTTGAGAGCATGTCATGTCTGCTAGCTAGTACTTTAGTAGTTGATGTTAGTGGTTCGCCTACACTAGGAGTTGTTTACTATATTCAAATATATTTCATTTGTTTTTACTGTATATTTTAGTTAAGATTTTTCGAATTATTATATAAAAAAAAACAGTTTTAAGCCTATGTCAACTATGACTAATGTGTTTATTTATATTGTTAAAATTAAATTTAATAAATATATTTTCACATTTACATTATATATATACCATTCTAATACCGTACATGGGAGTAGAGGCCATCGTTAGCTGGTGGGACAAAAGTGCGACAGTAAACCCGATGGTTGTAGATTCGATTTCCACTTGGATTAATTATTATTTATTTATATTGTACTTTCTTCGCTCTGGTACCAAAGCAGCGGAAAGAGACAAACAGAGTCTCTTAACACTAGGAAAAAAAAAACAATAACTTAATATTTTTTCATATTGACATATGTCAAATACTACACAAACGGCTGTCATTTCAGCATTAGCCGTCACACTAAATGGATTTACTTGTTTCGGTCAAACTATATTACAAATGTTATAACAGGTTCTGTTAATGAACCACCGTTCGATAGAACGAACGTATTGTGGATCGAACACTAAAATACGAACCGACCCACATAGCTCCATACTTCACAGCTTTTGAAATTACAAGTTCAAACGAAATTAGTTGTTATGTCCACTAGCAGAAGGTTGTAATTTCGCGTGCACATGATTCGACACTACCATTATTAAAACGCAATAACTTACGATATGAGTTGTATTGGAATTGTAAACGAAAATTCTGTTGATTGGAATTTGATTTATTCTATTAATTTTAGTGTCATTTGATTTTTGTCTAAATTTATTGGACGAGCCATAGTGGCGTAGTTCGATACCCAAATAGAGGAATGAATGTGTTTTTAAAGCAGTATGCCTTCTTCCCTGTCGAGGTAAAACACTTAGAGTTCCGCCAATCAACACTCAAATTCGCCAGAATTCAGCAAAAAGTGAGGAACGGAGTGTCTCTTAACACAAGGTTCCCTCTGCCTTTTTTAAGCAGTAGGTACTGTATCTTCATTAATAATATTTTCGTTTCCTCACTCGGGTAAAAGACCGGCGTTGAGTCCTTCCATTACGAAAGCTGATTTATTTATTTATTGTATTTTACAAATCGGCACAAAATTACACGTTAAATCCATTTAATTATAAAATTATATTAACTAAGATCACTTGAACTAAGAATATCAAAAATATATAAAAAAATCATCTACTAACACTTCGCTGCAAGAAGACTGCTTTCTTAACATAATAAAGAAACTAATTCAAATTTAATTAATATGAATAGAAAATCCAATCAAAATTGTTGTACGCTTTTATTACTTTTAATTGGAATATTCATTTGAATTATCTTTTACATTTCAAGACACAGGGAAAAAGATGGGAATGTATCCTATTGTGGAATTTACATAAGTCTATGCAGATTTGTACGCAGTTTTCACGATAGCTATGCCATAGTTGCTATGATCAGGATAAGGCGGTGGGAGTGTTTCTCACGAACCTCGTTCCGGTCACTGGATAGGTTTTTTCTTCACAATTAATAATTAATATGGTTAGACAATAGAATATTAATCATTGTCTTTTAAGTTAAGCGCTACGTTCTATATAGCTTTGGATAACACGCAATGCCTTTAAATTGTACTTACCCTATAGGTAGGGGGTAGCAGGGTAGGCCCTGCTACACGCGGGATACAACGTGAAAACGTCTGCAAAAAAAACTAAATATGAATTCTCACATACCATTCAAAAACATTTTTTAATTCATTTCACCTTTAACCTCACAATATTGCAACGCGGGAATTGAATCGCAATCGGTCACGCAGATAGATTTAAACTTTTTCCGTACCAAATATTTTGTACAGACAGACCACGTCGACCGCGAATTTTATAACTTGATTGAATTGTCTATATATATATATTTCAATTCGTATTTTTATTGTAGTCTTTTATGTTATTTTTTATATCGCCTGAAATGGTCGTGATATTTATTTATAACGCCGTAATACAAGATTTTTTTATTTCTTTTTGACAATCCTCAGGGCTTTACTTGCTTAGATATGCTATTTTATTAATAAAATTAAAAATGTCAGTTTTTATGTAGAGAAATAACTTATGACGTAATAAATGAGAATTAATAATAAACGGTACAATAGTGAGTGACTGTTAACGCGACTGGTTGTGGGTTCGATTCTCACTCGAGGAAATTAAATATTGCATATTTTCATTTCTTCACTCTTGTGTCGAGGCAAAGCGCGACGTTAAGTTCCGCCATTCAACACGCAATGCCCCCACAATTGCGGAATATGAAGAACAGAGTGTCTAGCTCTATACTATAGTACGAAGCTAAAAAAACTGTTTAAATTACGTTTGTCCGTGTCCATTTTCAAGATAACATATATCAATTTATTATAGCTTATAGTTATGAGTCATCGTTAAACTTGAAAATACAAGTTTTAAACATACATACATACATACATACATACAGGTGTAATTTAGTATTTATGTTGGTGAAATTAAAACCTGATGGCGGAGAATGTCGTGAATGTTTCGCATAATGTTGTATGGACTTTTATTTTTTGGACAATTATGTATGTCGTATAACTGTTTCTATAGTGGACCAGTCACTGTTTACTTTCCTTGTATACATTTTCGACTTACGACAATGTTTTTGGTAATATATAATGCTATATTAGTGTAGAAGTATAGTTATTTTTGATTTTTTTTTCAGTTTCACGCTGTATCCCGCATGTAGGAGGGTAGGCACAGGGAGCGTTCTGTTAATACACTCTGGTTTTCATTTTCCGTTGAATTCTGAAGGCGTTACGTGTTGAGTAAAGGAACTCAACGCCGCTCTTTGCTTTGCCACCAGATCGAAGAAATGAAATTATGTTTTTTTTTGTTTATATAAAGTTTGTTCAAGTAATAAATATTTTTTTACAAAAATATAGAGAATTAAGTTATTATTTTTAGCTTTATATACATACATAGATTTTATAGCAATTTTTATTCGTATTGTATGTACCTCTCGATCGACTTGAAAGTTTACATTTAATGCCGACATCGCAATCCTATTACAACGTGTTGGTTTAGCTCTTGTGCTCTAATTCACAACGCTCATCTCCTCGATACAGAACGAAGTGAAAACTAATTCTAGCAGGAAATCCAACTGTTCAATTAAGTACTACTGTAGCTACTTTAAATCTGTTATTGTGCTAGTTGTTTCCTTTTAGCTTGAGTTTCCTTCTTAAATTCATTTCAGTTAAGAGTTTCCGAATTTAAATGAAGTTTTTAGTTGAATTATTACCTTAATAAGAGGCCAGTAGTGGTGCAAGTGTGATTGTAACGTGGCAGATAGTGGGTTCCATTCTCAATCGAAAAAATGAATTTATTTTTTTCATTTTCTTCGCTCTAGTATCGAGATAAAGCGCGACATTAAGTCTCGTCACTGAACACGCAACGTTTCCATAATTCGGCGAAAGCAGAGTGTAACTTAACACTAGGCTTCTTCTGCCTACAGCACGAACCCGAAAGAAATAGCTTATTAAACCACAGTTATTTCGAAGTTCGCTGTACCAGTCCACATTCATAATAGTATACAAGGAAAGCACTGGAAAATTAGCACTGGTAAATTTTTTTTTCAACAATAATGAAATCCCGGAGCTCAGCGTTCCCTTTGTACGGGAGTTGGTATAGCTGTTCACAATTACGAAGCTTTATTCAAAAAGCCAGATTCGCTTTATCATTATATCTGGTTGTATATGGGAGTGGTTCATTACGCGACGTGTGTTTTAATGATACCGTTTGTCAATTGAAAACGTAAAGCAGGATTTTGTTTTTTACGTCATGCTGTAGGTATTACAGCAGGGAAGGTAAAGGGAACCTAGTATTATTAAATACTCTGGAAATATTCTGGAAATTTCCTCGTGTGGGTATCGAACACACAACATATGGCGATTACGGTCACAATGTCTGCCTCTGCGCCACGACAGGCCCCAGGCTTTATTTTTCCTTATTGAATTTTAATAATCAAATATTTAAGTCAAACTATGGAATGAGTCATTGTTTACAATGCTTCGTCCGATGTTGTCGGCTCTATTGCATGAGTTTGCATCTAAAATAGTTTGTACTGGTACATTTGAAACTTATTAATTCATTATATATGAAACGAGTTAAAAAGGACTTATTTATTTTTTAAATAAAAACTCTTATATAGTAAGCATTTGAATTCAACAAGAACAAATTAAAGAAGTTTCGCACAACAGAAACTTTTCACTGTCTGTTCTGTCTCTTAGTTTTATACAAGACCTTCTTGATTATATTACGACTATTTTTGCTATTATTTTTTCAGATTCACGCTGTATCCCGCAAAAAGCAGGGTAGGCAGAAGGAGTCTAGTGTCAAGACTCTCCGCTCCCCACTTCCTGTTGAATTCTTTAGGCATTGCGTGTTAAATGGTGGAACTCAACGCCGCGTTTTGACTCTACACTAGAGCGAAGACATTAAAATATTAAATATTTCATTTTTGAGTGGGAATCGAACCCACAGCTTGTTGCTTTAACAGTCTCACTCAGCGCCACGATTGGCCTCTACTAATAATTATAATAATTTATACGTTAATTCTAAATACTTGTTACTTACTTTCATTATTTCTAACTAATATCGTTCACGCTTATTGCTCATTGTATACAATTTAATACTGCAGTTTACTTTGTACCCCTAACGCCTTAGAAATTACAATCACGATTTCTCTATGATTAATTAAAACGGGTTCAGTTTTACGAACTACTTCTAAAATAATAGACAATAGTTTTAAATCAATAAAGAAAACAATAGCTAATTTTCCTATACCATAGTACCTATTACTGACTTCGCGAACAATGAGTTATTTGTTCTTCTTCTCGATTGAGATCGACGCGTTGCAGTCTATGAAATTAACATTTTAAATTATATATTTTATATGTATTTGTTTAATTGTGTTTTTTTAACCTTCGCTCTGTATCCCGCATATAGCAGGGTACACCGGGGGAACTTAGTGTTAAGATACTTTGTTCCCCACTTTTCGAATTTTCGAGGCATTAGGTGTTGAATGACGGGACGAGGAGTTAGTTATTTCCAAAGCGAAGAAATTGAAATATTAACAAATAAGTCTCTCCCCCGAGTGGGCATCGAATCAACAACTACTGCCTTACAGTTGTGCTTGTGTGCCCACGCTTGTGCCCATATATATTTTAATTGTAGCTAAATAATTAAAATATTTTTCTACAATTACAATTTAAGTTAATCTAAATAATGTCTGACACGGGACGCGGAGGTGCGACTCGGCCTTGGAATTAAAAAAAAAATCACAGTTTGCAACGCTCATTTAACGGTCCGATAGACGTAATTATGGCCGGGATCCGGCAAGTACTCTTAGTTTCTCTCTCCAGCTTTTCAATGGTAACTTTTGAAGTTTTTTACTTCTAGATTTGTGTCAATGAGTTCTCATTTCTCTTGTTGCTGTGGAATAATATTTATTTTAACATTTTAGTATTATATAATTATAACTTTCATCCAGCTCGTGATGGTTGAAATTGAAAGAGTTAAAATTAAAATAGAACAAAAAGTATACGTACATTGAAGTAAAATTTACAATGGATGTTATCTAAAATTTTCACAAAGAAATATCTAGACATAAGTATAATTAAACAAAACCCAAGCAAAATTGCTCTAATTCAAAATTCTACTAAAGATATCCTTATCAGAAGTCATTTTCGTCATTAAGCAGGAAAGGACTGCCACAACCTTGTTTTCTCCATGATTACTGCAAACGTTCCCTGTAAACGTAATGTTTCTTTTGACAAAACTGATACCTTTATCTGGGGTAGTGCTATACCATTACTGTGGATGAGACGTCAAATTGACCGACTGTCACAGAGATTTAGTCGTATCGCATGGTGTGAACGGTCCTTTTTTTATTTTACATTCTTAATGGTTTATTTTTTATCTGTATTTAAGTATGAAGTTTGAACGGTACTCAACGAAAATGTACAATGTGTTCTTTCATGTTCATTTTGAATAAATAAATCAATTGAGAGCAGGATAGGCAGAGGAAACCTAGTGTCAGGACACTCCGTTCCTCACTGTCCGCCGAAATTTTCTAACTTTTGTATCCAGATGAGGAAATGAAAATGTAAATAAATAACTATTACCCCGAGTTTGAATCGAACTCACAACTATTAAATATTATTCCAGATACTTAAGTAAACGATAAAAATATCTTTATAACGTATATAAAATAAATAACAAAAACCAATCCACATAGATCCTCTCTTTGATGAAGATGAGAGAACACGCTATCCTGAAAAGCTCGTGATTAATAAAATTTCGCAGCTACTTAATGAAGTTGTTACGTGGAAAATTGCATTATTGGAGCGTTTATAGTGCAATTTATAATGTAATGTGTGTTAAGCATCAATATTGGAGTCAGATATCAGGGAGTTAAAATCAATTGTAGTGATTAAAACTTAACGCCGGCATTTTGCCTCGACACCAGAGCGTAGAAATGAAAATATAAACGTAAATAAATATTTCACTTCCTCGATCGGGGATCGAACCCACAACCACACCCTTGTGCCGCTGCGCTACGACTTGTAAATAATTATTTTAACTATAATTATATTTTAACAATTTTAGTAATATCATTGTTGGAATTTTAATATATTATACCAACTTAAGAACGCGTGATAAACATAATTATTAGCATTTTGAATTTTCATTTATTAAATATAAAAAAAATATGAAATTTAAATATCTGTTTACTTTATAAGTAGTCTTATCTTATAAAAAATATATTTGCTTGTCTTGCTGACTTGTCTTTAATAATAATTCTTAAACGTAATCCGTCTATCTACAAGTATTGAAACGAAATCTAGAATAAGTTATGTAGGTAAATTCCTTATCCTAGATCGGCGTTGAATTGCGCCACTCAACACACAATGCCTCTATAATTCCGTAGAGACTTTCTCTTAGGTTTTTACCCATTATCTTTAAGAATTGTAACAACATACATTATCTACAACACTTTTTCAAAATGTTGAAACATTTAAAAGCATTGCAAGCTTATCGTTTATCGCATTAATGTTTGAAGTTAGATAACAGTCTATGGTGTATTTAGCGTTAACACCGTAACACGTGCTCGTAGAAGTGATTCCCTATCACATAATGGGGGTTGTTATTGATCTGAGCTAATATTATCTTAGATTGATTGAGGCCAGTCGTGGGTATAAAGTGTGACTGAAACTGCGAGAGGTTGTGGGTTCGATCCCCGTTCAGGGAAATATTTAATATTTTCATTTATTCGCTCTGGTGTCGAGGCAAACGTGAGTTCCGCTGTTGATGTGCAATGCATTCAGAATTCAACGGGAAGTGGGTAGCGGAGTGTCTTAACACTAATTGTTCGTGTAAACTTAGTTTTTTTTTAATATTCGGGGCAATTTTTTCGTGAGAAACAAATGTTTGTTAAATTGAAGTACATATTATTTTAACTTTTCGTACGTCAGTTATTTATTGGGTTGCAACCTCAGTATATTTAGTTTCCTCGCGTGTTTGCTTATATCCGCCGTTTCGTGTAGAATTATTGCAATATTTGTACACGTGTGGGTCTGTGATGCTTACGTACGCCTGCATCTTATTACATACAGTGTTTGAAAACGGGAATACCTTTTAATATGATGTTAATTGTTAGTTTATTTATTTTGTAACTGAATTTACATTTGACTTTCTCCAGATGAACGGCATTCAGGATTTTTTTCTTCATTACTGAAGGCGCTTCCATGCCTCCCTGTCCTTAGCTTGCCTTAAAGCGTTAATAATGGGGAGTCCAGTAATTTCTTTGACGTCAGACCATCGGCAAGGTGATTGGTCTCTAAGTCTTCTACTATCTACTCTATGACATACCAGAACCACAGAACAGAAGAAGACAGTTAAGTTTTTGAATTCCAGATTTTTATGCGAAGAGAGTGATATATTTGTCACTTGGCTCTTTATTTATTAAGTTCTTTTGAAGTTTTCTCTGCTCACCTCAGATAGGAGAAAAAGGTAAAAGAAATAAATAAACAATGATATCTATTTTATTTCATAATATTATGTAAATTATCAATGAACGTCTCTTTTCTCTATCTACATACTATATAAAATACATATAAATATAATATTCCTATCTGTAACTCTACATATTTAAAGTATAAGTATTTATAGTAGAATTCAATCACTACGTCGTGCATAACAAGTCACAATCTAGATGCATAATAACATCAAAGCAATTTACTTTCCATCATTGAATCGGCCGTTCGTTCCACTCAACTTTCATGTTTATTATTTTGCTATAGGAAATATTGACTGTTTTGTCTGTTGCTATTATACTATTTATATGAAAATTCTTATAAGAATTGTTTCTTTTACTGTTGTTGTATTTTAAATATTATTAAATCTATATAATGTTTAGACTTAGTTGT
>DWNA01003155.1:0-10474 GCA_018249835.1 Heliconius besckei
AAATAAACAATACAAGCAAATGTTTTCTAATAAAATATTCCAATTTATTATATGTATAGTGTAAAATACATTTCTCACAAGAATATGTATTTTGAAATATTTACAAGTGACCGTTTCTTCGGCGTCTCGTTGCGGTTTGTAACTTGAATAGGGCGATTTTCTTACTGCAATCTAGCATCAGATATACACTGGAACATTTCTAGTTCCGTGCACATTTAAATACGTTAAATTAAAAAATATTGTGGTTTTTCTCTTACGGTATTTCATAAATTTTCTTAAGTATTTAATTAAATTTTTACATGTTATTATATGAAAACCAACGTAGCGCAGTGATCATGCGGTTTTGATAGCAAATTTTGCTAGATTTTTATATTAAAAATTCGTTTCGTCGATCTGGCTTCCGCAAGTTTTCACGCAATGTCCCTGTCTATTTACCCATATTGACAAACTAGGCATTACAATTACAGAAACATGAGAATAAATCACTCCGAAGGTTACTACTGTCTAAGTTAAGCTCATCGGCCTCACTACTAAGTTGCAAAGTAGATCTGCTACGCCTTTCTCAAATACTGTGATGTATTTCTTTAATTGAAATTGCTACTAGGAATCTTAATTATTGGCTATAAAAAGTGCAATTAGTTAAGTAAATATATATACATCACTGTAAAACTGGTATCCATAGTTTAGATATTTAACAAATTCCATTCGAGTTTTCCGTTTTAAAAATCTAGTTATTTCTAAAAATATATCCTCATTTTATGTGTTCCTATTTGTGAACTGCTCAAATATAATACTAATTTGGAAAATAATTGAAGATATTAGTCATATTATTATGCGTGGGCACAATTTGATTTGTCATCAATATAGGTGCTGCCTATATTGAGGCTATAAATAATACTACGAATTTTATATGGGCATATTCACGGTAAAGTCGTTAAAGACATTTATTTACAGATATTAACAAAATTTAATTTTTGTATATGATACTTTTATTTGCATAAAATTAATCAATATCTTTAAAATTTTCTCTTTTTAAGTTATATTTGATGGTTTTAACTATTAAAATTGTATTTCATAATTTTTTCTTGTTAGTGCGAGGCGTCACCCTCGTTGTTTTCTTTTTAAATCAAAATAGGGGTGACCTACGTACATTAAATCTGATCAATGGCAACCCTAATGTTCAGTGAGCGTTAATCTGGTTTTTCGCAATTAGTTGTCAGCCGTATATATTGTCGCCGTGGTGGCGGTAAATAAATTACATTATTTTACCCCCTCTATAAGTCTCTGTTTATTGTACTATAAGATTTCGAAACAGTTTTGGTTATATTTATTTTATTATATTGTTATAAAAATAATCCCCAAATATTTATTCTAATAATTAAATTTTACCGAATCTATAATTGTCTTTTTTTCTAAACATAATATAAAGTAAAGTTAATCAATTATGTTATTTATCCTACGTATATATCTACAAGGTTAATATCCGCTAATCGAGTTCCGATATTAATGTAGGAACTAATTAATTGATTCTGTCCTAATTACTAATTGCGACACTCTACTCTCTTTGTAATGCTAACAAATTTCTTAAAATTTTCTTATAAATCTCGCCAAAGTGAGGATTCAGCTAACGATATTGTACCGAGTTCGTCGAACTGCGTACGAGCGCGGGTCACCTTCGGGTCACGGGAGTCACCTTGCTTCCGAAACTTGATCAACGACATTTTTATCAAGCATGTACATATAAACATCGTTTCATTCATCTATATTTTCTGTCTCAATAATACTTCTGACCATTAACTATTAGCTAATCGATTTTTAATATTAAATTCCTAATTATAATATATATTTCAACTATTAAACTTTTTTAAAATTGTACTTTATCGACTTAATACAAAGTAATTAACATATATCCAAGGTTGCGATAGTGATCGCTGTTAAAGGTTTTTATGAATCCGCCGTGACGAGGTTTCTGCTTTGTCTAACTAAGCGAAATATCCTGCGGAGATAATGAGAATCGAAAATATTTAGCGTCGCAATTGCATTGCACGCAAGGCCGTATGTCTCTGAATGAATCAGCTGGTTGAGGTTATCTTGTTTTGCTTAAACTATATTTTTTATTACTTTTTATTTTTTATTAAATTTGTACTAAATAGCTAAATTGGTTTTACTTGCTCGTTTTGTTATAGCTAATTTATACCTAGTAGCATTGTTTTTAGTAAATAATGTACCTACAAGAAACTTATATTTTATTATGCTATAAAGTACTTAGAAATACTTCTTGTATACGTATATTAAATCGACAGTCATATTTTATTTGCCATAATAAGAAAAGTACCTGTTGGTTTTATTGTGGCAACAAGACCTTCATTCAGCCTTCATGCCATCCTGTTGACGACGACCACTTCCGATTTTTTTCTTCTTTCAATTATATGAAGATTAAAACTATAAATATGAATAAACAATGTAAATCTGAATTTAAAATAGATTTTGTGGACTCAGCAATTGTTTAGAATGTGTCACGTGGATTTCACCAAATGGAATAAATAAATCAAATAATATATAACCACTGTAATAATGTTTGTATTCCGATCAGAATATAATGGCACAGGCATTCTGAAATTTCAACGTTATATCCTTTGTATTGTAATGATTGGTTTAATATTTAATTTTAAACATTCATAAATATTTGGATTTTGATAAATAACTTAAATAATGCACATTGCATCGAAAATCCTGACATTATTGTTTTCTCACGTTCGTCTTTATATATAATAATGTTTTTTCGTGTTACTACATCTCAATCCGCAACGTCTATTATTACCAAAACAGCTGAGTAAAATTAAGGACACGAAGAGAACAATAAGTTTCCCATTCTCCACCGCAGTGACTCATCTCGTGTGGCAATAATGACTCATCTCTGACCTCATGGATGTGCGAAATAAACGTACAGACAGACCTGGTGATGTAGATTGTATCTACTAGTGGGAGATCAGATTAATCATAAATTTTGTATTATATAAACGAAATCCTAATGAACCAGATGTGTGACGTATTAAAATATAATTTTAATATTAAATATTTACTTTTAGTCTTGGAAAGTCCGTGACGTTTAAAATATTAAATGATTGTTAATTCGATGGTCGGTATCCATGAGTTTAGTTTGTTTAGAGCTCCGCGTCGTTTTCGTTAGCAACGCGCGCAGGTACTTGAACTGTCATCAGTATCACGAGTCGTGCGCGTTCGTTCTCGGTACGTTTTCCCAATCGCTGTGGCCTGTGCGCGCCACCTACGACTGCGAGCCGCATACCTTACATTGATATTGTTACCAATGAAAACTTATAATGCTATCTTTGTTAGTGTTGACGTAAACGACAGCGAAAGTGCATTGTCTTTTGTAGGACCTTTTTTTTTGGTTATATATATATTTTTTTCATTTTATATAAATTCTTAAGCATGTACACATATACCGTGGGTACGTACGGTATATGCGTAGCCAACAATTACTTTAGGCCATTGAGTTGAGTTTGAATTTTAAATTTACAAATATTATCATAAATATTTTATATCCTCTTTTTAATTGAAATAAAAATATGCTGTGTCATATATTTTACCTGTTAAATTATTTGGAATGTTTTTTTTCTTCTTATCTGCACAGTACGCGTGATATTGCAATTTTTAATGTGATTACTTGATATATTTAAAGTGGCTTAAACTAGATAGTTCAACAATTTTAAGATAGCTATAATATTCATTATGACGTACGTAATGGGGCAATCAATAAGGAGGAAAACATATTGGATAATTTATCTGGAGATGTATTACCGAATATTGAATTTGGTATATGCGATAAACATTAAGAAATGCCAATAAACTATAATAATTATCATAATTTCCAAAGTTCCAATCAATAAATAATAATTATAATTGATACTTGCAATAGTAAGCATATTAGTATATAATTCATGTGTAATCGGGCAAAGCAATAAAATAAATAATAAAATTATGTTATATGTTGTTTCCACATGCTTACCTTACCCTAAAATTACGAAAAATATATATTTAACAGGAATCCTCAGAGGAGCTACGCTACAATACACTAAGGATGTTTTTGGTTGAAAACATGCCTTGTAATAGAATTAATGGAATTGACGCGTTTACTTCTATATGTTTTTAATTTGAATATTTCCATTATCGTCACGCCCGCGCGTTACTTTTGGGAATGTTTTCGCCGAAAATCTTTTATTTATGATTAATTTAGAATACCTTATATATGATTTTATAAAGAAAAGAAAAATATAGGATCAGAAAATGGGGAATGGAGTGTCTTATTACTAGGTTCCCTCTGCCTCCCCTGGTAGGTGCGTGAAGCTGAAAAAAATAAATATTATCGTTTAATTTATTAGTGTTTACATTTCGCAAATGTCCTCCGTAGATTTCTTGTGGCTTGCAACCTCAAGCGGTCAATGAACTGCTGAAAGTCTATATCTTATGCAAACATCCGTCTCGATACTACGACAGAAGCATCTTCGTACTGATAGCAGATTATGGTGCTTAAGCAAGACCACCTGTATTTATTTTATTTAATTTTAAATATGTTAAATTAATAAAATTTATTTGTTATTTTTAAAAATGTGAAAAAAAATGTTAGGCAAATTAAATTAACTTTAGTTTATACTTCTTACCTTTCTGTCGATTGCTTTTTTTTAAAAAAATCGTTTTGATGGGAAAGAGAGTTAAGCCACAACTAATTTGCTTCATGAATAAAGACATAAAACACCAACTAAAATCATATTAAGCTCCGTGTGAAATACGAGTAGATAGGTAGGTATATACGATTTTCCTCTTTCACCGCCAACGATTATTTAGCCTATGCCACTTCCCCAATCTCACCCATGTGTGCCCATCACTCAACGCTCAATATTAGCTGACACCATATATCACCATTACAAGTGCGGTCACGTATAGACATAGTCTTATTATATATAGTTATTTTGTTTATCTTAGTTATGATAACAAAGTTATTGTAAGTACTTCCTTTTTAATATTGTTCTATATAATAGAATTTTTACAATTAATTCATTAAATTAATATGTATATAAAAAAACTTAAAAATTTCTAATTTTCAAAAACATTCCATGTCGCTGTCTAATATCAATTGTCTCAATCCGCAAACGACATTCCACCTAAAGGGATGGATGGATGCAATCGGTGCGAAACACAGCAGTTTGAGTATAAACAGTTGTTACTTGTTTGCACTGCCCTTGGGGCATGTTCCTCTATTGAAAGTACATTTGACCATTGATTGTTTACGATCATAAATAATGTCATTTTCTAGGAGCATAAGCATTTTCTGTTTTATAGATATTGTTATCAGGTGTTCGTTCGTGTTATTCTTTAAACCAGAATATGAAAAAAAAGGTGAAAATTATGCATCCGGTTTATAATTTCAAACTCACAAAAACGCTCGTTGTATTCGGTACTTATTAACCTTATACATTAGACTAATATGAACAATGCCGTACACGTCTAAACATCCGGTGCGTTATCACAGAGTTCCGAGGAAATATACAATTAATCAACATTTATGAATACGTCGATACTAATTAGATTTGTAGATACAGCCTTAAGAATGTCTGTTGCAATGTTGTTCTACTCAACTTTGTAGAGATAATTGTTTCGATGAAATAGTTCTCGTACAAATTAAGTATGTGCATTTTTTATATTAGGCACTTCCGTAATTATTTATTTTAATTAATTTCGTCGTCAGGTCTCGGCAAAGGTGATAAGTATGTGTATTCTGTCCGCAACAGCGAGACGGAAATACAGTTGTAGAGTTAGCGAATCTAGACTGTTGCCAGCCAGTGCGGCCGGATGAATGGCAGCGTGCATGCGCGTGAGTCGGTTGCGCAACGCGCGCGGTGACGCAACGTCGCGCCGTACTTGCGCTTGTTAGTATGCAAAATAAGTGAAATATTCGTGTCCGGCTCCGTCGAGGCATGCGCTCACCGTACTGTACGGTACGTACGGGGCTCACCAAACACACTACACTTGTTAAACTTGCTCTCACTAATTGACGGCCACAGAGACTGCTAATAAAGTCCTCTCGCGTGTTGACACAGCTTTAAATACTAAATTATATACACAACACTTGAATGGTGGTGTGCTTATTCTTGTTTTATTTAATTTGAAACGTGTGGATACTGTTAGTTTCTAGCGGTATTTTTCACGAATAATGATTAAATCGAAACATTTTTTTATAATATAATCATACGTAATTTCTCCCAAATATTATTATAATAATATAAATATTATTTATTGTAACAACTACCAGTTACTTTTTACAAGTAAGCCTCTTTTAAACAGGCTATGAGGGTTTCCTAAATATGTGCTACGACGTGCTGTCAGTGTGGCAAATTGCACGCCATCTCACTGTAGGGTGCCAATAATATTTGGCGATGGGCGGATATTATTTGTTTCATAGTGACGTTTGTGACGACGATAAACTTAATAGCGAATTTCCTGCAGACAACTGTTAAAAGAATGGCAAAGTGATATGTGTTCTTTTAAAACGCTTGAATATCCATAATCAGAGAACTGGACTCACTCGTTATAAATGTACGAAAATGTAAAAGGTAAATATTTCATCAAATATTAAAATATCTTGAAAATATGTACTTAATAGAAACATGCATATGTATAAATCAATAATGCAAAACTTCCTTTGAGGTGGTTACCTCTACATTTATATAAGTCGAGGCAAAGATTCATAAGTACCGAATGCGCGTAAGTACCATATGAGTCAAAAAATATATATAAAATACAATTACTAAAAAATGTTATACCACTTCATTTTTGCGCATCTATAAGTTTATGGAAATAGGTAAATAAATCTAAAGAATAATAATAATTATATGTGGCATGTTATCTTAAGAGATACGTGCCTATCTTAAACGCAATCTTTTAAGAAATATGCAATATGACAAACATTTCAATTTTTCACGCCTCATTTATTATATTATCAGTCTGTAGAATTTTAATGTACTAAATATAAAGTTTCTTTGACTATCCACTAACTAGTGTACTCTGATTTAGGTTCATGACGCAGTTGAAAGGACCTTCCACTCTGTTGAGTTTCAGTCTGAGTTTCTATGTCCATCGTGTTACATTGGCACTATTCATTATAAGCGAGAAAATCAGTGAGCTGTTGTTTGTTATCTTAATGTCTTTAACGACTAAATATACATATTTTTATTACCTATTGCAACCTTCCTAGCTAGATATAAAATACTTGTTGTAAATCAAGGAAATACCACATACCGCACTCGAGTTCCGTAAGAACCATTGCATTAGAATGTATCAAATAATAGCGGATGTAAACTTGAATAACTTCACCCAGAAACCTGAGTCATGCCGCTTGTAGGAAATAACGGTTCCATTTGTGCCTTATCTCTATTTATGTTCATTGCACTTTAATATGGGACTTATCACTACGCACAGGTGCCGGTGTACCTGGAATACTTTAGTATCGCTTCTAATCATAGATAACGCTATTTTATTAGGTACAAATTTATTTTCTGAAAGGAATTAATATTGAACATTTATTAATATAGAATCTATATAAAGTAAAAATAATTGTAATTTTTTGCCTCGCGTTTACAATAATAAATTGTATTTAATATGTATGAAAAATTGTAAATTAACGTATGACTTAAACAGGTCTAGTCGAGTACACAGAAGTCATATTTAAACAAAGAGGAAAAAGTCATGCCAAATTCGTCGACGGTAAAAATATTGCAAAGGAGACCGAAGCATTCCAGGAACCACATTTACGCCAGCAGTACCTCCGAGCCAACGATCTCTACATTGTCAAGCGATTGTGTGCCCTCGTCACCTCTTGTCGGTGAGGTCATTTTTGTATATCACGCCAAGGAGAAGAATAGAGCGTTGGCCTGTCGAGAATGTTTGCCGCTGACCCAAGTGGTCAATAATGATCTGTTATACACTCTATACAAGGTACCTTCCTTGCTGTTTCGTGGTGAAATAAACAAATATGTATTTGTTGCTTCCTCGTTTTAAATTTTCTGTAACATACACTGTGAGGGCGATATTTTTTTTATATTACGATTATTTATACGCGACGTAATTTTCGCATTAATTAATTAATTAATTTGAATTTGATATATGTTGTATAAGATACAATTTTTACATCATTAAGCCTGGAAAAGCGGTACAGGTGGTACCTCGGGCATAGCTAATATTATTATAAAACGAAGCCGTTGCTGTGCTTACCGTTTCAAGTAATTAAAACGGCATCGTCGGCGAACTTCATTATCAGACTTTATCAGTGCACGGCGAACAGTTATTTTACTAAAATATGATTTAAGTGAAATTTTTGTGTTCCTTTTTGGTTTTCCCCTAATTAGTTTTTTCATTGGCGTACATATGTACGAATATATGTGTGAAAGCATTTAGTACTTAATATTTGTATTTATTACATAAAAGATATATTCGTTGAGTAAACAATAATAATTAAACTTGTATAGTTGTATCTAATCAGTTAATGTCTTGTGTTGTTGTACATAATTTAAATAATACAAGGTTGCAACTAGCAATTTTGCTACTCGGGGGTCTGCGTTTTGGGTGGTCGCGCCATTGTTCTCGACCTCTCCTATCATACCTGCACATATTGTGCACACGATATCTACTTACTCTACTCTACTCAGTCAGTGTTTAGTACTTCAGCAATACGTCGCAGCTTATGCTATTGAATTTATTAATATTTATATTAAAATTGAATTCATAGCAAACAAGATATATATATTTATTGTTATATATCGTTAATAAGAAAGAAACTATTTTACTTAGTTTCCTTTTTTTAATATAATTACAGTTTCTTGCGTTTTCCACTATTTATATTTTTTTTTTTTGCCTTCTGCCAGTATCTTATACAATTACTATACTAAAAAGAAATAATACATAATACGAAACGAGGGTTTATGATTGATTATTTTATATAGTAAGTAAGAGGCACATAATTAACGTTTAATTAAAATCATAGTTAATACGTCTATACGTCGTCCCTATATGTCTTCGAGAAAGTGCGGCCGATCCCCCAGTGTGTCGTACACCCTAAAGTTGAGATGTGAATCATTCAGGAATAAAATGAAAAGTTGTATTTTCGACATAGTCTCTCGGGGTGCTTACTTGCCTCTAATAAGAAGCGTTTTACTTATTTACGTGACAGTAAACAACGAATATTAAAGCTTGACTCATTTCAAAATTTATTTTTACGATCATTACTGTGGCTTAACCGATATTGTTTCTTTTAATAAAATTTTAACAAGATTATTTGATATCTTTTCTTATGTTTTCCTTAAACGAAATGAAGAAAAGTTATAATACAATAGGTACAAGTTTCATATTTTCAATTTGAATTTAATATATGCACTTTTGAGTTCTTATATTATTATGCTTTAAGTTCTTTAAATACATGTCACACGATATATTTAACTTACTGGTAACCTACAAATAAACTCTAGCAACAATTTGGAATAAGTAAGTAAAAAAGGACTTCGTAACTTGGTTATTATAAATATCTTACTTGTTTTGTTTATACTTAAGCGAATTAGCTAAAAATATTCAAGAACAAGTTTATTTATTTAAAATCAATATACAGCTTAAAATCACCAAGAGGAACGTTGTACGAATTGTGTGGGTGTTCCCGTGTCTTACTCGGGCAGTTGCTATTTATAGAAGATAATCAGGAGCGAAGGCAGTTCATGTTATTTTATACTCGTCAGTCGAGATGCTTAGGATTGGATTTATAACTTGAGACGACTTTATTAAATTGTTTCAATACGCACTCCCTAAAAGCTTTAAAACACTTATTTCAATCACTCTCTTAGTTGTATTTTAAATATTTTCTCTTAATTTGATACTAAATTTGTAAGTATAACGCTGAAATGGTGAAACATATGAGCCAATTAAGTGGTATCATTTTGCCAAACGACAGGATTGCTTTCCCAATTGTCCTCTTTATTGTTCTTCGGCTTATCCTATTTCCACGCTCACGTGTCTCCGACTGTGCGTGGGTTTCCCAAGTAGGCTTAACCTACAAAATGTGCGTCACTACGCTCAACTACAGTGCCAGTACTGTTCATATGAGATCATACTTTCGTTGGCTGACTGACAGTGGCTTGGTCTGCAATACAATGTGAAGAAAATATAGTAGTAGATCAGCTTCCTTAATAACAAAAAAATCCTATCATTAAAATAACAAAAAATATCCAAGCAAGGTCGAAGTTAAACATAACTAACTAACATGTCTTTTATAAATAAATATCATGCCAAAATATATAATGTACATATTTAAATTAAAATTTCCTGAAAAAGAGACAATATAATAGGTGTAGTGTTTACGGAAAGAAACTAACGACTAGAATTTTTGTTGTAAGTTGCAATTTTTGAGCATTAA
>DWNA01003156.1:0-10471 GCA_018249835.1 Heliconius besckei
GTACGAGAAGAATTCAACGTTTTTTCAGTATCGATATGATTTACTAAGTACATTCGTAATTAGACGAATTATTTAGTTAATAACACTATGTGAGGGTATAAATAATATACACATTTCTTATCATTACATTGCTAGTTATCCTTTGTTAACTACAAGTGAAATGACTGACGCGACAAATTTGAAGAAAACGGTGCGTTGCTTCTCCTTGACAACGCTTCACATGACGCGTGTTTCCAACAGTAATTTGCGATTGTGGTTTTGAAAATATCAACCACCCATCTTATAGTCCAGTGTTGGCACCTGGGGATTATTATTTGTTCCGAAATTTGAAAATGATGTCCGTGGAAAACGATTTGTAGATGATGAAGAGCTGAAGGCAATAATAAATGTTCATTCTGGCTTTATTTTTTGCAGGGAATTCACAACTACCCCCACCTATATAAAGAAAATGAGTTAATTTGTGTTCTTTCAGTGCTGATACCAAGAATATATTGAACGCCGAAAATTGAAATAAAATAAAACTTAAGTGGAAAGAAACATACATATTTTAATATTTATATTCAATTAATGGTAAATTATGGTGCGTTTTTCTTCACATAAGTTTCTTATTTTCGAAAGTAATCGTTCGTTATATACCAGGAGTACTTTTTTATGATAAAAGACACAGAAACAAGTGTACGGGTCACCTGAGAGGAAGTGACCACCGCCATCCACGACCTAGTCCGGACTCATGAGGAGCAACAGGCTACAGGTCAAATAGTTCCCCTGAAAAATCCCCATGATAAATGCGGTAAAGAACGCACAGCGAGTCACTGCGCAAAGCCAAAGTGTCAAGTCCTTCGCAGACTATTGGGTCCCCAGCGATTCGAACGGCCCTGCGTTGTATGCAATCATATGGGTCGAGCTGATACTGGAGTGCACCAGCCCAGAGATGAGAACGGTACTCCATATTTAAAAAAAAACAATAGCGAAATTAGACTTATGTTTTGCCCATCAATCAAAAAGACTCTGGATTCTAGGTAGAAGACCTTCACCTGCATATCTATCTAATTTCACAGCGATTGGTCTTTTAGAATCTTCTGCAATGACAGGATTCATCGAGGCAAGTTCTTCATAACAGTTCTAAAACGCCACATGAGATTCCTCTAAAAGAAATGTAATATTTTGTAGAGGTTCTTCCCTGTCGTTGGACCCTCTGGTCCAACAATGTTGATAAGCAATTTCTGGTACATTTGGCCAACTTTTGAAATTTCGTGCTTTCGGGTGGCGGTGTGGTACGGCCCGCTCGTTATCTAGCTAGCGACGACAGGTAGTCTACATGTTCAGAGATCTACTTTTCATTAATTGTTATTAATTAACGCATTTTTGATTACCTCACAAATATATATTTTTTATACTTATCTATGAATTAGATGAGAAACAAAAATATGGTAAATAACAAAAAAATTGGAAATAAACTGGTGACATGAATTCTGAGTTTCATGAAATTGGAATTTTTGTAAAAATTTCAAGCATTATTTCATAATTTAACATATCCTTAAAGAAAACTAAAATGACATTATAAATTATTTACACAAACAATGTCAATATGTTTCTAAATTATTTACACGAATTATTCAAGCATTATAGATAAGAGCAACTTATAAATAAGATAAACTATAAAAGATAAGATTTCTTTCATTGGAGCTTAACGCTGTATCCCGCAAATAGCAGTAGAGGCAGAGGGAACCTGGTAATGTAGTCTCAAAACACTCTGTTACCATTAGGAAGTTCCTCACCTTCCATCAAATTCTCGTTGAGTGGCGACTCAACTCAACGTCGCACGACAAGATTAGATAATAATAAAAATAAATATACCAAGAGAAATATTTAAATAAAAAATACTTGGTATGACTTTTAGTTTTATTTCATGGTAACGACATAAATAAGTTGTACACAAGGGTATAAGAATTTGGATATATGAATGTATCTTGATAAGATTATTTATGGGTTAGTAGTGAGAGCGATTGGACAGTTTCCAAGAGATGTGGGTTCAAATCCCGCTACATTCAGTTTTTATATCTTTTGTAAGCAAGAATTCAGCTTTTAGTTTCCGAGAAAATTGTAAACACATAAAAGAATTATTTCTAATAAGTATTCTTTTTTTCTTTAAATTAGTTTAAAAAACCAAATATCTTACTCATTTTGCTGCTTATCCAAAACCTGCAGCTTGCCGCAGTGCAACAGCATATCAGTTAGATGAGCAGCGAACCACCCATTGTCAGACACCTGTTGTATTTCATGAATCACCTGGAAAATTTAATTAAGATAGATATTATATTCATATTTATAACACAGAGGCCAGTTGTGGCATACGGGCACAAAGTATGACTGTAAGCCGACAGGTTGTGGGTTCAAACTCTACTCGAGGGGATGAAATATTTAATTTTGTTTTCATTTCTATGCTCTGGTGTTGAGGCAAAAGCCGCCACTGAACACGCAATGCCACCAGAATTAGGTGGAAAATGGGGAACAGTGTCTTAGCACTAAATTCCCTCTGCCTACCCTGATGTGTGCAGGATACAGCGTGCAGCTGATACTGATTAATAATAAATAAATAAATCCTACACACCTGATGCAAGTCCCCATCAAGCAACGCTCGAACCATAACATCCAAATGGGACAAGCTGGTGGTCTCCATACCAGCACAGGCCGCTCCTGCGGCACTGAGATCCCGTCTCTTTGCCCAGGGAGATGTGAAGAGGAGCCAGCCTCCCAGGATATCAAACCAAGATGTATATTTAGTTCTTATTGATTGGAAAGCTGTATAGTCTCCAGTTATTAGCTGTTGGTATGGTTTTATATTAAAATTTAGGTTAATGGAATTAAAAAAATATTAATCATACTTTTTAGAAAATATATAAAAATATTTTTAAATTATCAGTTAATATTGAACTAGTACTTCCTGTGATTAGTCAGGTCAACCAAACTAACTCATCAGGTTTACAACTAATGTAAGAAAAATATGCAACAAACTTCAGAATAATTCTAAGATATGTTACAGATATCCACAGAAAAATGATATTTTGTATATGCTGCAACTCACTCTCATAATAAGTTCTAATTGAGGTTGATCGATCAATAATCTACTTCCATGTTTTGATCTACACTCTGCTTGCCAATGTTTCCAGGTTATTGTGAATTCACCTGTTGATATACCTCCATACACCTAAAAACGATTTTTTTTTATGAAAGTCTAATAAATATCAACCAATAGTATAAAAAGTTTATTAAAGGTCATAGAAAGTAATGTAATTCACATAATTTTTTCAAGTTTGCACTTTTTCCTCTTATGGGATTTTTAAAAATATTTTTTTACAATTAGCTTTACACTGTTTCCTGCACATAGCAGGGTAGGCCGAAGGTACCTGCAATCCTAGTGTTGACAATCCATTTCAATCAACTCTTCTATTTGCCACTTTCTGCCCTATTCTGCAGGCATTGCATATGGTGTGGTAGATCTCAATACCAAGTAACTTATAACAACATAAGGAATTCATTATCCCAATTATGGCTCAAATCCACAATGACAGAGGCTCATCGACACTGCCACCATTGCACCACAGTTGCCACAATAGTCTTATTTTTATCTTTTATCTGTATTAATTAATCTAATTTTTTAATTACTAAACTTTTGATGTTTCAAAGGTTTTACAGAATACTGTATCAAAATTGTTAAGCTACAAGTATTATTTTCTTTTTAAATTACATTTTTTTTGCCATGCTCTAAGATTAATAACCAGTCATCCAACCACTTAAGTAGGCTTAGGTCTTAAAAAATAGTCTACTTTTACCATTTATATACTATGATTCTTTGCAAATAAACAAAAGAAACTTACACTATATACAGGCATGCTTCTTAATGAGTTATCAACTAGTTTAAATTCATTGGTATCAGCTGCCGAATGTAATTTAAGTAATGCTCTGGCCACATCTACTCTACCCTGAACTACCATTCCTATAACAGTATCCCAGTACTCAGAATGGTCTTCTGAGCCCCTCTCACAGGCTTCTAGTAGCTGAGCCGCAGTCTGCTCATGACAGGGAAAATGAAAACGAACCCACTCTAATAAAAATGGCAGTACAACCTCACCAGGGATTATATCTATGAATAATATCTCACACAAATGCCAAATACATTCTATTGAATAGAAAATTGTTATGTATGAATGTAGAGTGTTCTTTTCAATTCCGTCATTTTCTTTCTGAGCAGCTTCTTGTAAGCTTTCAATACACACTCGAATTATGGAGCGATATTGGCGCGAAAGCTTAAGGAATTCAACTTGGTTGTCTGTTGTTTTAGAAGTTTCAACTAGTTTTTGTAAAGACAGGAATGTGCCATTTGCTTCGTTAACAAGTTTTCGTAGTATTGGAGTAAACAATACTATACTCTGACGAATATTCATAATCTTATCGTCTGTTTTATGAGCGTCTTCCGATATATTTTTGTTTACGTTTTGACTTCGAGGATATATTGCGAATTGGTTACCACGTCTCCAAGCGGCGCCAATTCGTTTTTCGAAACATTTTTCTGGTAATACCTGAAAATATCAGTAAATATAGTAAAATAGTTACTTTAACATAACCTAAGTAAAGTTTTTAAATTACTTACAAATGTTTTAACTCTTTTAACAGTTTGTGCGTTAGTTGCTGGAGACGGGCTACTGGAGAAACTTGAAAAATTCATATTTAAATAAGTAAATTAGACAATAAAAAGGTTTAAAGTTAAGAAGTTCATAACCGTTTATTTTCAACTTTCAACTATTTAACGCCGATGCTGTCATGCTTCGCGTTCCTGTCACTGTCAAATGTAAAAGAATATATATATTTTCACCCAGTAACAAAAACTAAAGGTACCATACTTATTTTCAAAATGAATAAAAACAATAAAAAATACTTAAATTATAAAAATAGACAAGTTATACCTAAATAACTACATGACTTATATATCATAAATATTCAATATTTGTCCAGTAACATTACACTATTATATCAGTATGATATGGTTAAAATATATAAGTATTAATTATAAAAGTTAACATATAATACAATTATAATTATTATACTTACTTGTCGCTAATAATATATGCAAAGTATATCTTTATTTATCATTTCACAAATCATTCTGACTTGACCGGATATTGTGTTGGAAGACATGTTGATTTGTCATGAGCGAGGCGATTTTTGTCAATTCGTCAAAAAAGTGTTTTGTTTAAATTAAATGAAGTAAATTGTACAAAATTAAACAGTAAATCGTATAATATAGTGTCGTACAAAGTGATATTAGTATAATGTGTTATATATGTTTATGTTGATAAGTCTGATAGAGGGAATCAATTTTAACAGGACCACCAGATATACAATTTGGTAAGCGTTGCGTTAATTTTTACAATCGCTAGCTTTTTATTTAGGTATTCGACCGAGACCCAGTTACGCACTATAAGGCAGGCCTTCACCTCGATCGGGTGCCTAAATTTTAGTTATAACTTATACAAAACTTCAAATAGTATTTGAGTTAAGAAAACTACTAGCTTGACGTAGCGGTGAACTTGTTGCAAAGGGAAACAGAAATTAGGCCGTGATTATCTGCTTAGTATCTATTTGTTTGTGTATTCGCGACTCGCGAGTCGTATGGCAGTGACGTCACTTGTGTACAGTGAAAAATCTTATATACTTGCTGTATATAACATATGAGGTATGATAAAGTTTTATCAAAAATTGATAGCTGCTATGATTTAGATTATTTACAGATAGAAGTACAGGTTGTGAAGTTTATGCTCAGTTTTCAAAGGAAACAGTGTAGTCTGTGTGTTTTTTTGCAAGTAAGACAGGATTTTTTTGTAAGTACATGTGAAACTTTTCTAATATGTTATAGTGAAATGTAATTAAAAAAGAATCTTTTAAGCATTTTTTATAATATGTAAATTTCGTAATGTATTATGCTTATTTCAATATTTTATAATTAACTTCCTATTTAGGTAATGCATACCTTTTATAAAACATAAATTTTAAATATATTTATATATTTAAAATTAACGTTTTATAAATTTAAAAATATATATATATATATATATTTATAACAAAATTACTTAACTGGAGAAAATATTTCAAGTACCTACTTTTTTCTACTAACCAACTATAAGCTAATCGACTTGTTCATTTAAAAATTATTTATAAATCATATTAGAGTTGGCTAATATGATTTATAAATAATTTTTAATATTTTTTTTCACTTGTAAACTGTAACTTTTCAATTACAAATCATCTTATAAATTTAAAGGCACGAGTCATTATGAATTACAAATTTAGATTATTTTAATTATTACAATATTTAGTCTAGGATGATCATCAATTTAATTCTAGAAAATACTTCAAAGATAAATCTAGTCGAATAACCTTTAATTTGGTGTTGCTTTTCTCTGCCTGCTATATGGAGATACATGAAAGTATATATATTTTTAAAATATTTGCCAAGTCTTCATGTTGAAGATGTTTGCAAATTATTTTGGCAAGACAAGATAAGTACTATCACAATCTATATTTGTTTATCATATTACTGTGATAGCTTTGTTCTTTTATATTTTTTGTGATAAATAGTGTAATAACCTCACACATTTGTGCTATCTGTTTAATAAACAAAAATATTGTAGAAAATTCCTTGTTATGAGGTTAATAATGCAATGATCAAAATATATACATTCTAATGATTTATTTATAATTTTTTTTTTTTTTTGACAGTTTCATACTCTTTCTTAAATAGTGAACGTAAAGGAACCTACTTATTAGTAGGTAGTAGACACTGTTCTTCACTCCCCGATTTTTAAGACTTTATGTGATGTATGGTGGCAACACTTTACATTCCAGAGCAGGCATATCACAATAAGTTGAATATAATTGTGTCCACGAGTGGGAATCAAACCCACAACCATAGTGTTTACAGTCATTGCTGTTTCATTAGAACCTGAACATATTAAATTTAATGTCAGTTCATTGTTAAATCAACATCCTTCGCTATAACTGTTAGTATTGTTACTTTTTCTATAAAAAATTTAAAATGCTATCTTAAACAGAATAAGGTAAAAATCATAACAAAATGGGAATTCTGCAAGAGACATTTTCAATATATTTCCTGTTAATGTTCTTAAACAAACAAGTATTCAAAGGCTGTTGTGACCATGGTCACATCCACAATGCCACTTCCTATAGTGCTTCTGATAAACATCTTTTAAATAATTATAAATGAATAGGTTTTTTTTAGTTTACCACTATATCCTATTTTAAGCTGGATAGGCAGAGAGAACCTAATGTTAAAACACTCCATTCCCCACTTTTCGTTTATTTTTTATATATTTCGTGTTAAGTGGCGGGACTCAACGCCGCGCATTGTCTTGTTGGTCAGAGTGAGAAAAAATATTTATTCTCCGTTTTGGGAATTGAACCCACAACCACGCGTGTCCCTCTCACAGTGAAACGGTGGCTCTGTTATATGCGGCATACATCGTGAAGCTATTAACTTTATTAACGACCTCCTTTTTTATAGTATTGTTTTATACAGGGGTTTAATAATATAATAATTGATGCTCCAAAACATATGAAAATTTGTAAATTTAGCAATACATGAGTAAAATAGTATTATTTTTATCCAAAGTATTTATCTTGATTTCCTGCTTGACCTCTAATCCTATAGACGCATAAGACTGTTTAAGCACTTGTGACGTTTTGCCTGCATTTACTAACGAAAACACTTTTACTGTATTGTTTTAATATTATCATACATTTTCTTCATCTTGTATACACATACATATCTTAAGGTAAACGCGACGATTGTGGGTTGAATTCCCGCTCGGGGGAAAGAATTGTTTTCATTTTGTCGCTCTATTGACAAGACAAAGCCCGGTTTAGAGTTACGCCACTCGACACGTCATGTCTCGAATGTCTCTAACACTAGGATTCGTCTGCCCACTGTTAAACGCGGAATACATCGTGAAGCCATTTTATATGACGGTATGTCATGTTCACATATCGAAATGTTTTGGGGCTTACAGAAAAAATCTGTCGTAGTGCAGTGTGGTAGGAGACTACTACGCGATGGTTATGGGTTCAATCTCCACTCGAGGCATTATTTAGGTATATTTAATTTCACTTCTACGCTCTAGTAAATACTAACGTCCCAAAGGTGGGAAAGTGAAGAACGGAGTATCTTGACACATTGTATTCATCAGAAATATCGTGAACCTATAAAAACAAATAAGTAGAGTAAAATACAACATCATCAGAATAATAAAGGTAATATTTATTTCATTAACTAATAATTAAAATAACTGGTTTTTGTATTTACTTGCATTGACGTCATTAAAACAAAATAAACTTACACTTACAACTGATCTTACACTCCAACAAATATTGCGTCACTATATAATTGTCATGTTTTGTTTTTTTATATCAACAGGCTTATCTGGCTTAAGCTTTAATTTATCAAGCCTAATGTATAGGAGGTATTATATTTTAATTGTTCTGATTGACTTCGAATACTCCTGACCATTTTTATGAGAATTTTGACTAACCAAAATTAAAAAGAAACATTTTAAAAATCTCCTGCCAAAGTCAAAAAAAAAATTGGCAATATTTTTTTAATAACAATTCAGAATTTTAGAACGGAATGTGTAACACTACTTTTATTGGTCCGAATAAATAAATTTCCTTGCTTATTAGTCGTAGACACTTATGACGCATTAACTATAGAGACTAACCCTAAACAATATTTGAATCCATTACGATCATTTTTAATAAGAGACTTCCCAACTAACAGATTGCTTGTTGTTTTTTTATTCCTTCTCTAAAGTAATTTGCCTTTCACCGAGCGGTGAATCAGGTCTAACAATTAACCTTTGGGAACTAGACTGACATGTCAGCAAATTAACTGTGAAGTTAATTTTAACTGAAAATGAGAGTTACGTTAAAATACGGATATTTAACTAATAAAGATGATCTGCTAACGCGACGGTTGCGGGTTCGATTCTTCGAAATATATAATTTTTCAGCTACTCAACACACAATATCATGAAATTTTGGCGGTAGGTGACGAACGTAGTGTCTTAACACCAGCGCCTATCCCGCAAATGTGGGATACAATGTGGAGGTGAAAAATAAACTAATTATGTACATTTTGTACAAAGGCTAAATATGTGTGAATTATAGTTTAAAATATCATAATAGGCCGTCATTGACAAAGATACATTGTTTTACGTCCTCACTCTGTCACACGGACTTTCGGCTACCCGAATTCTTTGCTATTTGTTTTTCTATTTTTAGGCTTCGTTTGTTAATAGAACTCGCGACCGTCCTGCCAGATCAAACACTGGATAACTGCGCTTCGGCAACGTAAATAGATATTTATTACTGTCAATTACAATTATCCGAAGTGAATAGTACTTTAAATTATTATGATATGATGTTGAGGCCAGTCGTGGTATAGGACAACAAGTTTGCGTGCGACTCTAAACTCGACAGGGTGTGAATTTGATTCTCACTCGATGAAATTAATTATTTTATATTATTTTTCTTTGCTCTGGTAACAAGGCAATACAGCGTTGAGTCTGCGACTTAACACACCTCGGGAATTTGCCGTTAAGTAAGGAAGGAGTGTCTTAATGGGGACGGAGTGTCATAACATTGCGGCTCCAGATTGTTTTACGTGGGCCAGTGCATCCAACGTATAGAAGCGGGTGGGTCGTCACTCTGTCGTACGAGTGTACGTATATATGATCGGTTGTAAGGTCAACGACCGCGTGACTTACCTCCTGACGTTTGCTGATTTTTTTACTGTTTACTGTTTTATTTCATTTTTAAACGTGTGTCGATATTTTTGGGGAAGGAGATATTTTTTATATGTTCCGCTGTAACCGCGAATGTCGTAAATTGGATTCCAACTTGGGGGAATGAATTGTTTTCATTTCCTAGCTCAAGTAAGAAGACGTACGTAATACACGTATCATACGTATCGTACTTTAGATAGAGTAATGGTCGTTATCTATTATTTTTTTACTATCTTTGTTACGTTGTTAAGTAATAGTATTTTATTTATTAACCTAAACTGAACTAGCAAATTAAATTATTTTCTAATAAAATTTTGCTATTTTAGTTTATGTGGGGTCGACGACCATTTGTATGACATATCGTAATAAACGTTCGGTTTTATATGTTCGCGTATATTTGATGTGCACATAAAAAAATATTAAAATTTTGACACTTTTAGGCGCCAGTTAGGTTATAATATTATTATATATTTTATTATGTATTTTATTATGCTGCAAAAACTTGAAAGTGTCGGTATAAGAGGTACTCCCCTGTTATTATTTCAAGACTACCTAAGTAACAGGAAACAGCGAGTAAAAATTGGTGAATATACAAGTAGCGACTGTCCCGTAAGCTT
>DWNA01003157.1:0-10470 GCA_018249835.1 Heliconius besckei
ACATGAAATTTGTCAGGTATGGCAGATTTATTTGAAATTCCTACAAAAACGAATGAATGAAGGACATAAATATGACACTCACCCATTCAGCAAGACCAACTAAAAACAACGTTATTGGAAACGAAATTAAGCAAAGTAAGGCAAGTTTCCAACCCTTGATAAGCGCCATAACAATAGCACTGACGAACGACGCCTGGTAAAAAATAAATGTCGCTAGTTTTTCTCCTATTCCGTCTTCTAATTTAACAACGTCACTAAAACAGAAAAAAATGAATGATTAATTAAATTGATTGAATATACATATATCCAGTTCAACATTTTTAAAATGTTATTCCAAGAATAGGGAAGAAAAACACATTTTTAGAAACGTATTAAAAAATACGTAATGGTATTAGAACCCCTCCGCCTCTTGGACATCGTCCAAGCGCTCTGACCACTAAACCATACGTTCTCCTCAAGGTACGTCGGAATTCTTATACGCTTTGACACAGTTTATTTATGTTGTTATAGGTATATCTAGTTTCATTTTTATTCCATGTACGGTTATTATAGAAATGAAACTCACTCTGTCATTTTAGCAGCAAAATCCCCTGTTTTGTGGGTGTCAAAGTATTCAAAATCTTGATTAAGAGCTGCTTTTAGATATTCTTGACGAATTCTGTATACCTTTTGTTAAACAATAAGAAATATATAGATTTAGTACCATAATAAACAATTCATAATTTATTAAATATTGAAAAATGATCATTATATCAATGAGATTTAAGGCATGTTTTATGCAATAAATAAATTGACTTTCAAAGTTTCAAAGCTTTAAATATACAAGTAAACATATAACATAGTGTTATATCTAAGTTTCTATACGTGATTAATTACCATATTTGGCAAATTCTATCAGCGACTATTTAAAAAACATATTATAAGGAACCATATCATACCTGATTATATGCCGCTATATTCATAAGTACTGTAGCAGCATACGACAGAATTACTAAAACTGCACCTAATATGCTGTTATAGATAGCAAACTTTTTGACGGCATCAAGAAACATTTGACTATTGGGTTGTCCTTCTTGCAACGATACACCAAAGTCTACCATACTTTGTAATAAAGATGAAAACAGAAGACTGTCTACAGGAGTCGAGCATCCGCATATTATAGAAAATAATATTGCTAAGAATATGTAGAATTTGTCCATTCCGGATGCGTATCGGTACTAAAAAACATTGTAATTTGTAATTATAACATTCACTTATTATCTAATAAATTATGATTAATGTGAGTTTAAAAGAATATTACGAAGACTTACCAGCGTGAAGAATGATACACTTGGCACTTCATTTGATTTTTCATCGTCAGTGTTACTAAAATTAATTAAATAAAATATTTAATTTACATGTTTTTTCTCAATGTGGTGTCTCTGTTTTTAAAAAAATGTAAGGAGAGTTTGTATACTAGATAACACAACAGGTTATGGGTTCGATTTCCACTCGAACATGAAATATTTAATATTTTCATTTGCTCTGGTTGTGGAAAAGGAAAAGCGCGACATTGCCCGAATTCTGGGGCCTAGCGTGTTTTGCCTAGCGTGACTCCAGAATTCAGTAGAAAGTGGAGCCCGGATAAATGTCTTAATGGGAACGGAGTGTCTTAGCACTAGGTTCCCAGGTATCCTCTGTCTTCTATGTGCGGGAAACGTAAAGCAAAAAAAGATATATAATGATATATATGATTCTAAAGCAATAGAATGATAGCAAGGGTAATTTAAACATGAATTACAACATGCTAAATAATGTTGAATAACATGAACACTTCTCGTGGACGACAAAAGATAAAAGTTATTAAAGAGTAATTCAACGTGGGATCACTGAAATATAAAAATAAAGAATTTGTAAAAATAAATTAAAATCTATTTAAAAAAAACACCTTGTGCCTTGTGTCGTGGGTGTGACTGTAACGCGACGGTTGTGGGTTCGATCCCCACTCGAGGAAGTGACAAATTTATTTACGTTTATATTTCCATTTCTTCGCTCTGCTGTCGAGGCAAAGCGCGGCGTTGAGTTCTGCCACCCAACACACAATGCCTCCAGAATGCGGCAGAAAGTGAGGAACGGAGTGTCTTAACACTAGGTTCCCTCTGCCTACCCTGCTGTGTGCGGGATACAGCGTGAAGCTGATGTTTTAAAATCTATTTGATATGTATTATGACGAAAATATATTTCGTTATTAAATGTAAATTATGTTAATTTGTTTGCTCTCATATAGTTAAGTGTACTGTTGCCAGCCGTCCCGATTTGGGGCCCATTTAGAAAAGAAAAAAAATGAAAGTGATTTTTTCGAAAGTTACTTCCATTTACATTAGCGGTGACTGATATGGTTAATAAATTTTCATAGTGTCGTACGATTATACACTCATGACGTCCGCGGAAATGGAATTGCAGGCGCCCACTAGTTTAGTCATAAAGTTTGCTGCATACATACCTTTCTTTGTTATTTTCTGATCCATTTTTTGTAAATTCTACATTCGATAAATCGTTCACATTATGACTTTTCTTTCCTTTCTCTTGAAAATCCTTCATTTTAATATCAATCGTTTAATATAGATGTATAACACTCTTTAATAATTTTTTTTTTTATAATTTTGCAATGACTTCACCACTTGACCGACTTGAACGGTTCAATCTCCTTTTTGTAAATCACCATATATTTATATGTTTGTGAATTACTTTATCAGTACCATATACTTACACGTTATAATCTACGCATCTTCGTGTTTTTAATTTCTATGGAGAGGACATCCTTTTAGAGTTGCTTGGTACGTTTTATTTAAAACACTTATATAAATCTAGAAATTAATATTTGTTTGTTATATCAATAATTGTTAGTATTTTTTTTTGTTTTAGTTAAATATTTCAAAAATAATCTTCTAATGAAAAATTATTTTCTTAAAAAAAATATTCAAATATAATTAACCAATATATCGATATTATTTTAGCTTATTATGCATTATTTGACCTTGAACCTTTTCCTGCCTTAGCCTGGTTCCGTACCTTTCATCACAGAAACGCTTGGATATATTTAGTTGATATTCAAACCATATACTTTAGATCTACGGCCCAATGATTTTATGAAAAAAAAAATTTGGCGCTAGCATCTACAGTTTGGCGATAGTAAGTACTAGTTCAGGAAAAAATCTGAAAACTATACAATTGTGGTTAAATCCTAAAAATAATAGTCTTAAATTCTTCACGCTGTATTCCGTATATAGAATAAGCAGTGTACCTGCTGCTTATTATTAGCTTATTGTTCCATTTACATATTTTACAGACTTTTTTTATTTTTTTATAAAAATGAGATAAATCAATATTATTTTTTCTTCAAGCACCTTAAGAATTTTAATAGTTTTAAGCGTCATTAATTTATTTGCTTGTGAAACAGCAATATATATAAAAAATATAGGTTTTTAGGGTCATAATTTGTTCGAGGCCGTCGTGGCACATGCGTGTAACTTTAAACGCGACGGTTGTGGGTTCTAGTCCCACTCAGGGGAATAAAATATTAAGTATCTTCATTTCTCAACTCTGGTAGTGTAGAGTGACCAAGGGCAGTAATGATGCATCCAGAATCTCACGGAAAATGGGAACGGAAGTGTCTTTTGAGTGAGCAGAAAGAATCGAAATTAACTTGCTTATGTCTAGAGAGTGGAACAGAGTAATTACAAAATACAAAACTCTTGGTAAAAGGGTCCGTTCCACCTAAGCATTACCCGCTCATTTCTTTTTGTGGTAAGACCCGTCGGCCAATATAATATAGTGAAAGCCCACACTGCAATCACTAGTACAATTTTGGTATATATATATATATATATATCTCTCTTCTTTTAATTAGGACGAAAAACCAAATGCCTAGTTTCTATGGACATATTCATAAAAAACATGCAAAAAATTACCTAGGTACTAATGATAAATTATATTTAAAAGTGTAGCTTTTATAGTAATAAAGCAAAGAATGTGCATTATATCTAAGATTTATAAAGCACACCATGTCGGCACTTTGTTTTTACTAGTGGAGCTCGAACCCGCAACCATTGCGTTTTGCCACCAATCGTTTACCCTCTGCGCCACGACGGTCTCAAATTTACCAACTTCTTAAAGTTTCAACGTAAATACAGAAAGATCTAGATCTCTTTATTAAACAGAGTAAGATCTAGTCTCTATAATCTACTTCATAATATTATTGTTTTTATCAACGTTTTATCAACAATTAAAAATAGAATCATTTAAATTTCTTTTCTGTAAGTGCCGTTACGTTTTTTTGCTATATTTAATCTTAGTCATTATTAATCTAGATTAGTACATTATAAAATTCTTCCGTTACTTTTCGTGACTGCCAGACAACCCATAAATGAAATTAACGCACTTGAAAAGTTGAATTTTGGCTTTTAGGTTGGTTGGAGAGTGTAGGGAAGCACTAGGAGAGGATATGTGGAAAATCCTAGAGAATCCATGATAATAAAGTTGCGTGCGACGACTAGTCAATAATATTATTACAAGTACATACATTTTTTTTAAAATTAATATCAACACGCACTCAAATTTTAGGTGGCGTTTATCTTCTTTCTTTTTGTCCTTCTCTGTTATTATTGTGAAATAGTAACAAAGTAATATAAAATTTTCTAAGAATAGTAGTATAAATATTAATAAAAGATGAGCCGAAGGTGAGATATGAATTGAAAAATAAACGTGTAAAGGTGACTATTTAAATGTTTGTTTACACGATTACTCATTAGTCATAATCATTGTAAGTATATACATAAATTTGTCTGTTAAATGTTCTTGAGATAAATTTGTGTGATATAATGATGACAATGACAAAAAACACTTCAGAAATAATAGGAAATGAGTTAAATGTACAAACATTTATTAATTATTGTCAAGTGACGCGCGCAATAAAGATTAATGATATCCAATATTTTTATAATATTAAAATGTAAATACATTTTAATTATACTACAACCTATTACTAACAATAAACTAATACTTCTTCAAATAGAATAAATTTCTAAACTAGCGTCCCGCTAGCGGCGTCGCCCGCTTGAACTACATGATTATTAATTTAATAAACAGAATTGACTGACAGACAAATGTGTTGAGGTCAATGAATAGTTTAATTTACTCGTTAAGAAACAGCCTTAAATGTTAAATTATTGATTTGGGTAAGGATTTATAATATTCTTTATAAAATAACTATAATGATTGCATATTACAAAAAATGTCTAAATCGAATCGAATAATCGAATCGAATTCAATATCAAAATCGAATCCAAAGTAATTAATCAAATATCGAATCAACAATATTTAATTGAGAACCTCCTCCTTGTTTTGAAAACTGGTTAAAAATACAGATTTATCACAAACAAATATAG
Source organism: Heliconius besckei (assembly GCA_018249835.1). Classification (NCBI taxonomy): domain Eukaryota; kingdom Metazoa; phylum Arthropoda; class Insecta; order Lepidoptera; family Nymphalidae; genus Heliconius; species Heliconius besckei. The sequence goes on from DWNA01003157.1 coordinate 5,427, forward strand.
ATTTATTATAAGTATAAGTATAGATATGGATTGCAATATATTTGCAGGCAAACCATCTCATACCTTGAGTTCATTCAAATGCCGATAACTTTTTTTAATGAAACTATTTTGATGAAACAAACTTTAGATGTTAAGTTAAAACAAAGCAATTGGAGAAAGTTTTAAGTAAATCGGTTCAGTACTTTCGGAGATAAACGTGATTATACATATAGACAGACAAGCAAGATGTTCAAAAAATATATTTTTGCTTTCTATTATTCTTTTTAAGTGTCCATCTATCCATTTCAGACAAAATTAATAAGTGTACAGACAAAATATTTTTACTGTTTTATTATAAGTATAGAGTATAGATAAGGCATTCTGAATAAAATATTTCACTGGTTATATCTGTGGTTGTGTAAGAAATTTTATCTAGATCTGTATGGGATGTGAAAACGTAATTTGACAGATCATTGGGAATAGTTATTTATTTATTACTTACTTTGTTAGAAACACCATAATTATTAATTAAAGAACTATTTATGGCTTATTAAATATAATTCTAGATTCGTTAATTCAATTGTATGAAAAGATAGAAAAATAGAATTCTATAAAAATAGGAAATATAACGAATGTAGTCTTATGTCTAATGGTCTATTTTTTAATTTCTATTAAATGTAAGTAAATGTTGATTTATGAAATATAACATTGACATCAACAAAGAAATTTTATATAAGTAAAGCCTAGTGTTAAGACACTCCGCTTCCCCCTTTCCGTCGATATCTGAAGGCTTTGTGGCGTTAAGTTTTATACTTGATTTTTTGAATTGTATGTTTCAGACTCACAGAACTCATAATGGGTGGTTGTCGTTGCTCTTATCGAAATTGTACTGTAAGAACCGATGGCAAAACACACATGTTTCATTATCCTGTTTTCGAGAAAGTGAGATGCCACCAATGGCTTGTAAATGCACAAAGGCTAGATTTTCTAAACCTTAAGGTATCCCAATTGAAAAATCGAGTTATTTGTCAGCACCACTTTAGAGAAGAGTGTTTCATGAACTACAAGGTACATATAATATTGTTTATAAATATAATATTTACTGTCTTAGTATCACATTGTATCCTGCACACAGTAGGGTAAGCAGATCGAACCTAGTGTTAAGACACTCTGGACACTCCATTCTGGAGATATAAAGTCTTCAAATTTAGTTTTTTACATAATCAGTTTAAATTTACAATGATATAATATACTTAGTCATATATAAAATAAAAACAATTTTAATCATTTCAGAAAGACAAGCTCACATTTGAAGCAATACCAACAGAAAATGGACCTTTTTGTGATGCCAGCAAATTTAAAAATCAATCTAAAGAAATTGTTAAAGCATATTCAAATGTTATACTTTTAGAAGATATAGAAAATGAAATTTTTAATGATAAAAAAGCCAACTATTCTATAAAATATGGAGATTTCTTAACTAACGGAGAACTTACAGACTCATCATCAAGATACAATTATGATATAACTCTCTCGAACTCTTTAACTAATTCTAAACTTGATCAAAATAATAAAACAGATATATTTAAACCATGCTTAACAAGATTATCACTGTCTTCTAAATCCATAAATAAAAGCCCACCTCAACCTATGCTTGTAGTCCCTCCATATACAGACTTAAGTAATCATTTAAATGCAGGTAATGAAATCAATCAAGGTTTGGGCATAACTAATACTTCCCAAACAAACGAGATAAATGTAAAACAAAATAACAACCAACACAGTGATTTCCAAAACAGTGTTGTAAAGAAAGAACCGAAAGTCAAAATTCTATCAGCAAAAAAGATTCAATTAAAATGTCCGTTACCAGTAGTGGGAGAATTTAAGAAAGTCTCTCCATCAACCACTTTAAATTTACCTAATAAATCAAATATAAATATTGAAGCATCTAAAAATATAATAAACTTTATAGAATCCACTAATTTAAAAGATGAACCATTTCAACCAGTTACTGTAATATCACAAGAAGTAGATGTTAAACCATCAAACAACTTGGAAATCTTAGAGGTATTAGATGTACAATTTGATAGTACTAATAATAACAAAACAAATGCAACTAATACTGATGTTGTTAAAACCGAGGTTGTTGACAGAGTAAATCAATCTATTGAAGCCCCTAAAATTCAATCCTCTCCAAAACTTCAGAAATTAAAACCAAAAGTCACTCCTGAGAGAAGTGCAATCATAAAAAGAAAAAGGAAATTTAATATGAGAATGAAAGATGTATTAGAGTCTTGTCTTAATAAATTAGATGATCCTGTTAGATCTAAAGAAAAATCACTTCTTAAACCAGTAGTAAAAGAAAAGAATAGTATAATTAGTTCTCATTTAGCTAAAGACCAAAACCTACGTAATATTCAAGAATACACTCTGGCGTATTTAGATGCTAGCATGAAAAAAATGGAAAGAACGTTATTAAATAAAATAGAACAAAACTCGCAAAGAATATTGGAATTAAAAGATACAGTAGGTGATACGAAAAAGAAGAAAGAAGCCAATAGAAGGAAATATGTGAATGCTCAAACTAATACAAATGAAGAATGTTATAAAAAATACCTTTATAAAGAGATTTCGCAATTTTTAACTGAAAGTTCATGCAGCCTTATATATGAAGAGCTTTTTGTTAATAAATTTACATTGGATCAACAGGCGAGTCCTCAAAGAAGAAAACGCAGAAAATGTGTATGACCAATATAAACAATATCACTTCTTTATAATGTAATAAATTCAATGTTTATCTTATTTTAAATTATAAATAAATGCTTTTAAATATTGGTACAGGAAATTTACAAAATTAAATTGAATATGGATATTGTCTATCATTCTCATTTTAGTATAAATGTTCTTATTAGGTACTACAAAGGGCACTGTCTTAGTAGATTTTATCTGCCTACCCCGCCAATCATGTTCTTAAATTTTTGATTATTGAATATAGCTTTGTAATGTTAAATAAGATTTGTATCACACTTATTTATTCATTCAGAAGGTGGTAGGTATAGAGGTACTACCTACCTATCATTTGAATTAACAAGTATAAAGATAATTTTTTAACAAATTATGAAAAGAGCTGTGAAAGCAAATTATTTCGATCAGGCAGGTCAGGCACTAAAAAAATTGTTTAATCCGTTTAATACGCCAATTTCAATTCAATTTCCATTTTGCCAATTTAGTCGCGATAGATACCCACCCCATTATGTACTACTGCTATAAATTAAAAGTTAATTTTTCCTTAACCTAGTTAATAAATTGATTGATATTAAGATGTTTTTAAACAGCAGTACAATATATTTAAATCCATAGGTATGCAATCTTTTCACAGATTTCATTTAGACTAATTCATAGGGAGGTAACTAAATTTATGAATGAAAACTACAGCTCAAAATCAATCTCACTCGAGGGGTTTATAAATACAGGCATAAGTCTTATAATTTTAACTCAATCAACTGATTTTATTTTTAGTACAGATTAGATGGGATGTAAAATGATAACAATAAGTTTTAAAATTCATTGTGTGTAGTTGATAAATATCAATTTATTTATTATATCTTAAAATTAAACATTGGCTTAATTAAAATAGGAAATAAAACATCATCTATCTTTAGAAATTTTATTCTCTTTACATGAAGGCTAAGCTTCAAATGCTATGCTTCGATGTTTTACACCTGTAAAAGAGAAAAAGAATTATATCAGATATCTAATTGTTAGCAAGTATATTATATAAATATTAAGTATTCAATTCAACCAATATTAGTTCAATATGCAAAATAAGCTTTGATAAAATCCTTCAAACTATGATAATCTATCTAATCTTGTCCTTTTCAGGACCGATGTATAATTTATGTTAAAAGGCTATGGCGATTTTCATGGACCGTGATTGTTACTGGGGAAATTAAAATTTTCATTTTCTTGTTCTGGCAACAAGAAAGCATCGCGTTGAGTTTCGCCAGTTAACACGAAGTCTTGAAAATTTTGCGGAGTATCTTAAAAGTAAGTTATCGCTGCTTATCTATGTGCGATATCTCATGAAGCAAATATTTTTTTTCTGAAAGTGAAACTCACCTATGGTGTCGGTGCGGCCATTGCTACGGATGTTAACTGAGAGACAATGCTTCCAGCCACAAGGTTGCCGTAGTACGATTGAGCACCTGCGGCAATGCTCCCAGCAGCAATACCTGAACTACCGAAGCCCATCATGGGGGCCACCCACGCGGCTCCAAGCCCCCCAGTGCCATAAATTATAGCGCCGCCTAGAACATTCACAGCTAACGCCGCAAGCAACCCCATTTTCTGAAAGTGAATATTGTTTTTGGCGATGTAATTTTATACAAAAAACTGCACCACTACCACGCAATTACATTGTAATTATTACAATTTACAAGATGGCGAACAAGAAAATTTAAGAAATTTTCACACTATTTTCTTAATATATTTTAAGCTAATGATAAAATTTATAGCAAAACATGCACAATTACTGCAAATTGCAAAATATATTCAGTTTAAAAAGAATTGTGAGTAAGACCTGATATACTCGATGAAGTCACAAATGTTGGAAGAAAAATATGGCGCTGCAGGTTGTGCTCTTATATTTATAGACTAGTGTAATGCTATGCCTGATAATACGTAAAAAAAGACGGGGATTTTTTTAGAAAAGTTGCCAGGTTTAATAAATGGTTAATTTGTATAATTGAAGTGAAAAACAGCTTATTAGCTAAATTAGAATTATGAAGTGAAAAAAGTTTTGGAATTAGAATTTGAAAATTATGTAAGTACAATTAATTTGCAGAAAGTTTTTTTAAATTTTTTTTTCTTTCTCCCATATTTCTCCACTTTTAACCTTACAAGGCCCCTTGTAAGGTTGCCTTATGTGGGACAACCACGTATATACCCTTGGAAATAGTGTATATAAATCATTTAGTGACGTGAAACTTTAGTATCGCCATATTCTTCTCCTATTAACGAGGATATTAACATTATGCATAATGAAAATATCAGGCCAAACTCATTA
>DWNA01003158.1:0-10470 GCA_018249835.1 Heliconius besckei
CGTTTTTATTTATAATATAATGGTACGGAACCCTTTATGAATGAATCGTAACGTATTGTCCTCAAATTGACAATGTTATTATAACACTAACATAATCCAGGGCAGTAAATAAACAAATATATATTTGAAGCGAACGAAGCCGCAAGCGGGTCGCTAGTTAAAAAATAAAAATGTACCCTACAGTACTAACTTGAAATTTTATAATTACAAAGACAACAGTGTCTTTGAAATAGCAAACAACACAAGTGTTCAGACCGCAGAAATTAATATCTGAGACTTGAGAGGAGCAAGAGGCACAAGAAACACCGACTCCGACGACAAGTATCGGTTACGTTAATGGACGGACGCAACGCCATCTGGTGGTTCCGATGGCCTTATTGTTTTACAGTCCTCTTGTTTTTCGTTTTTGTAGAGTAAATTACTGCTTTCTAGATATTGTATTTTGTGTGTTTATTATGAGGCCGTCGTGGCGTATAGTGGTAGATTTGATTCCTACTCGGAAGAAAGACATATTTATTCTCGTTTATTTCGTCGCTCCGGTAATGGACACGCGGCGGCGTTGAGTCCCGACAATATATGTAAATTTGATTTGAAGCTTAACTTGATTTTTATGATACTTAGGTAAAATATATATGTACTACAATGTAGGTTTAAGCATTTAATCTATACTTTTATTTATATCTAAAATAAAATACACATTCCTTTTAATAAACAAAAAGAAAATTCATCGACGAATTATCTCAATACAAAGCACTTCTTACCAGAGTTGGGTCTAACTAACCGTGGGCTAAGAAGCTCTAATGCACACAGCGTGGCCGCGCTGCGGGACGGCAATTACTTTAGAATTTATATATTCTTTATTAATATATGGTACGAAGGTAAATATGTCTGAGTGTCAACGTGATGGTTGTGAATTCAATTCCGTCTTAGGGAAATATTTGTTTTAAATATTATTCTTTGTATTCTATTCTATTAGATCTTCTTAATATTCTATTAGATATAAAGATGAACAGCGGCATTGAATTACGTTATTCAACGTACAATAATTTGTACCATACAGTGCGATCGACGAGATGTGGTCGTACTGAAGTTAAGCTTTCTGAACTTTTGGATTTAGTAACAAAAATTCGGGAAAAAAATAAATAAAAGTCAGAAAATCCATGACTCATTGAGCACACTGTTAGCAAAGGTTATAAAGGTGGCTGGAGTGACCCGACACTAAGTCTCTCTGTTTATTAAAAATAAATGTCCAAGTTTCAGTTAAAGTTGTAATATAAAACATTGATTGCATATTATATGTTTGAAGTAAATATTTTTGAAAAGTAAATCTCCAAATCACTTTGGACCTCTTTGCTTAGAAAAATCATTCTACATACGGATAGGAACAGTAACCGGTAATATATACTATTATGAATGAAACATTATATTTTGTGTTATAAATTTAAGTGGAACCCTTCATTCACTTCCCTTAACGAAAACGACAAACAAGCAAGAATTCCGGCATATTATTTATAAAAAGGTTTATGAACTCTAAATAAAAACGTAAACTCCTTTTGTTGGGGATATTACGTTACAAAGTACCTAAGTGCTTTCATCATTCGTAATTTGGAGTAAAACTACCCACGTCTTTTATAAATACAATTTTATTTATCTTACTTTTTGCCGAATTTAGGCAAAGAAACACTAGTGAGAAATCATTTCAGTTTCTAATTTTCAGTGCAGGAAATGAATATCTATATTTAAAAAACTGTTTCGTTACTGATTGACAGACAGTCCACGCACATCCAAAACTACGCGGCGTAGAACGCTAAAATATAGCATGTAGGTCCTTTGAAGAGTATCGGAGAGTACTGAGAGAGGATTTCTCAAAATACTCACAAACAGAATTTTAGCTATTAAAATATAGTTTTATAGTTCAAATTTTATCATATTTTATACAACGTTGGCGGTACATCACTGGACTCGATGTCGACGAATCGTGAAGTTAGCTGCGCAGATTTGGTATTAAGATTTTACTTACTTTTAATTATTTTCTTCCCGAGCGACGTGCAATTTTCGAAAGCCTAACTTCAAGGCGGCCATGACTTGTCGGCCGTACTATATCTTAAATTTTTAAAATAGTTGTAGATTCAAATGCCACTCTAAAATAGTGCTCTGAGCTTCTTACCCTGCAAGGGCAACGGGAGGTTTCGAAATCCGTACAGGGCGCAGTGCTTAGTAGTGTCGTCTCTATTTACATATTTTTAGGTGTAAATGTATTAACTTAAATTAATTTATTTTCCTTTCTTTGTCGATAAATGGCGGCATTGCGATTGGCAGCTTAAAAACTAGAACATAATTTGACCAGATAACGGGAAATTGACTTTTCACATTGCCCTCTGTCTTTGCTGTGTGTGCATTTGGGCAAATAAATATCAATCCATCTTCCATTTACGTTTTACCATTTTAAAACATTGTATACAAGAAATGTTAGTTCCAAAATTGAATATAAAATGCACCTGACGAAAGTAATTTCGGCATTTTATGCTCTCACATGTAAAACCTTTATTCTTTATTAAACTAGGAGTACATTAAATGAAAACTAGACTATTGAGATCTTGTACGTCCAACAAGGTTATGGAAAACTAAATTAATATGTACTGAATAATTCGTTCAGTTCTTATTATTTACTTAGACTAGGTACCTACTGTTAAAGGAAATTAAGGTAACAACTAAAGGTAAATAAAATACATAATATTTAAAAAACGATTATAATTTAAGGCGTAACAATAACAGTTACATGGGAAATTTTATAAGCACAATAGTCCGTTAACGCTAAGAATAGTGGATACGCAATTTTTTTGCTAATCTGAGTTGTAAAGAAATATGCGCCAAAAGCAGCCGCCGCGGTATACCATCCCCAGACTCGATCATGATTGTGAGAATATACACATAAAGAAACAATATTACACGCAATAACTATATTTCCTAAATGTTGATTATCAGTTCCTCCCAAAGCCATTGCAAAAGGAACAAGGCCAGAAATAAGATGGATGGCACTCAACCCCTGGTCTCCACGGTAAAGATCGGCATTTAAACAGGGTAAAGCTAAATATCGAGTGGCATGATAGCTGATGCTGTACATGGATTTAAAATCTTTGTTGAAGGCTCCACCTGAGAATGAAAAACTAACTGTATATGAATATGTTTGTTTTCTTTTTATTATTTTCACGCTATTTATCTTTTACATAAAGGAAATTTAATGTTAAGACATTTCGTTTTCCACTATCATTCGTTATAAGCGACGCCCAACATCATAGTAAATATATTGGATTCGGAACTAAGCTCTACGCCTTTTAAAATCAAACAATTAATTGTATTCTAAAAATTGAAATATAAGATAATATATCTAATAAACTCAAGAATGTATTAATAAATCTTACTTTGATAGTGCAAAAATCCTACAAGGCCATGAATAAAATAATTAGCATGCATGCCTGGATGTGAGTAGCTTTTTACATGTGACCTGGTTAGCCCTTGTCCGGCGACGCAACATAATACAATGTGGGCTATCGAGGCGTTTATATCGTCCTCTTCGCCCATTATATTCAAAAAAATTATAAATGCATATATTAATCAAAATGTAAAGAAAATAATATAAAAGATAGAAAACTACACTTTGACAAGGTTAAAAGATAATAAATTGTTACAAGTTGTGTCCTGTTGTGTAAAAAGTTTTGCAATGATTTATTATTTATATAAAATTATGAATATTCGAAACTTATGCAAATTATGGCTAAGCTGGAATTTACATTCCTTGAGTTGTTCCTTATGTTGTGACTATTGACACAATATTAGAAAGAAATTTATAATATACTTATACCTATTTTTCTATTATTTATCAATAATATTATGACTAACAATTTATTATTAGCCTTCATAAATATTGCTATTTCAAAAATAAACCATAGACTAAGAAAATATCAAGATCAGGCCACACTAAACTCCGCATAGACAACACCAATCCAAACCAAAAGGCTTCCATTTTGCTGCTAAATGCGTAAAATTTTACAAAAATTAACGTACTAAATTGTGGTCGGATTTGCAAAACGTGATTATTTGGTGAAATTATTGAACGCAGTGATTAACAGTTAGAATGGCAGCCAGCGACTCAGGGACGGATGACTCACTTTATCCCATTGCGGTACTGATTGATGAATTGAAAAATGAAGATGTACAACTAAGATTGAACTCAATCAAAAAGCTGTCGACTATAGCACTCGCTTTGGGCGTGGAAAGGACAAGATCTGAACTGATTCCGTTCTTAACAGAAACGATATATGATGAGGATGAAGTACTACTTGCCCTCGCTGAACAACTTGGTAAGTATAACTATGCCTCAAATAGTTTTTCTATAGTTGTGAAATGTTATTAAAGTCTTTAATATTTCCTATCTGATTGTGCAATATGTATTTTAATTAATTTAAAAAAAGTCCCTTTAGTAAATAATCAATTCCAAAAATATGTTAAATCTCTCGACAGGAGTTTAATGAATTCAGGACAGTAATGAATTCACTTTAGCAATTATTTTGACGTATGAAATTATTTTTATACTTTTAGTATTGCTAATAAAAAATAAAAGTACTTCCAAACCCTTATTATTGCATTTATAAATTATTGAAAAGAATTTGTACTAAACTATACATCATTAGAATAAAATTATAAATTTTTTTCTTAATCAATATAATATTTACAGGAAACTTCATAAACCTGGTTGGAGGAGGTGAATTTGCCCACTGTTTACTTCCACCTCTAGAATCTCTTGCCACTGTAGAAGAAACTGTAGTGAGGGATAAGGCAGTAGCTTCATTGAGGGCTGTTGCAGCTCATCATTCACCGCAAGCCTTGGAACAGCACTTTGTGCCACTCGTCCAGCGTTTGGCAGGAGGAGATTGGTTTACTTCAAGAGCATCAGCATGTGGATTGTTCAGGTATTTATTTATTACTAATTAGCTTATATGTTTCTTAAACTTCTATTTCAAGGCCATTATGGAGTAGTGGAACAACATCTGTATATAAATGGTGCTGGGTTTAATCACCAGACACGTTTATGATTAAATGTACCATTGTGTATCATTTCATTTCTACATTCTGTCAGAAAAAATATGGCATGAGTCCACCACTTAACTAACATGCAGTTTTAAAGAGAGTTGATTAAAGTGTATCTGAAAACTAAATTCTCTATCTTCTGTTTGATTAAAATTTTGCAGCTAACTTTAAGCTTCTATGTACCTAATAAAACATCAAAAAATTACTGTAGATGCATTTAACAAATTAAATGTTGTTGACATTTTTGTTTTAGAAATCAGAACCAAATTTTTAGAAATATTTTAATAGCCATTTATGTAATAGTTTTATGTAATCAGCTAGTAATACATACAAGTAGAATATGCTATACCTAACTGAGAGTCAAGTAGTAGCTCAATATAAAAGTTTACTTAAATTTTCTCCATAATAAATAAAAAAGTAAAATGGAAACATAGTGAAATCAGACTGCCATGATGCAGGGGCACAAGGGTGTGATCCTTATGAGTTCAATCCCTTTTGTCATTTCTTCCATGGCAAAGAACAAACTCAATGCCTGGGCATTGAGTTTGTTCTTTGCCATTTGAATTGTTTGTTCGTTTATTGCACAATACCTCTGAAATTGGATGGAAAGTGGGGAATGGAGTGTCTTAAAATTAGCTTTTTATGTTCTCTCTGTCTACCCTGCTATGTGCTGTATACATAGCAATTGAAAAAGATTTAAAACTCTGAAAAGTATACTATCAATTGCATCTTAGGATATGTTGCTAGTTACTTAATATGGAAGAGGCTGTTGTAGCAAGCAGCACAGTGTCTCACAGTACACACAATAGTTGTCAGTTTGAATCCCACTCAGGAGAAGGAATAATGTTGATATTCCTCACTCTAATAACAAGACAATTTATGGCATTGAATTTGTCCGCTCTAAACATCTCAAAAATTGGGTAGTGTGCACACAATTGGCAAAGTCCTTCAACAATAGGTTTATAATTGGAATTTAGATTTTTTTCCTCCCAAATGAACAATGCGCAAAAGTTCAGAAAACTTAACTACAGGATGGTCACAACTTGTCAACCGTACTGTATGATGCTATATGCAGCATGATACTCATTTCATTATTTTACGTTTACAGTGTCTGTTACCCCCGTGTCTCCGCACCAGTGAAAGCGGAACTCCGCGGGCATTTCCGCACCCTCTGTCAAGACGACACGCCGATGGTTCGTCGAGCTGCCGCATACAAGTTGGGTGAATTCGCAAGAGTGGTTGAAGTTGAATATGTGAAGAGTGATCTTATACCTATGTTCGTTTTGTTGGCTCAGGTTCGTTTTGTTGACTCAGGGTAATTTTTTTTAGTTTATGTTTTTCATGCAATTTCTTTATATACGCATGTCTCTGAAAATCCGGCAGAAAGTTTAGGATGAACTAGATTCAGTGACCTATTTTCCAGGATGAACAAGATTCAGTGCGTCTTCTAGCAGCTGAAGCAAGCGCTGCCGTTGCAGCTCTCTTACCACCAGAGGATATGGAACAACTGGTGATGCCCACAGTGGGGGCCCGAGCTGGGGACAGCTCATGGAGAGTCAGATATATGGTAGCCGATAAGTTAGTATTATAATTTTCTTACAAAGGTTCTCATTGTAAGGATTTTGGTAATCCTCCTTAATGGTCTGTATTGTTCTTTAAGGAATTTGAATTTGTTTCATACACTTTTTAGAGGTTATTTATTCTGCATGTTATTTACCATTTTAATTTTTATCTTTGTCATTGTTTGTACTATGAACAATTTCAAAGAATTCTTTCTTAGTGATTCTATGGCATTCCAAATTTCAGTTTTCTATACTCCATACTTTCAAATGAGCCATGTTTACTTAATTTTTAGTTTCCCATCCAGACCTTGACACATAGCCTTGGCCTTACTATGGCCTTATTTCAGAATATATAACAATATTAATATAACTAAAACCTTACCATAATGATACTGTATGATGTTTTAATTTTCCCACCCTGGTAGAGTAGGCAAAGTGTGCTAGGTTCTGAATGCCTAAGGTAGGGAGAGCCAGATGCCTATTGAATACCAATAAAACACTTAAACTTTGCCTATCATAGTTTAAATAATTAATTTATAACTAAAATTTAATATACTTTTATAAGTTTAAAATTTAATTTCTCTCATCAGATTTGTAGAACTGCAGCAGGCAGTTGGCCCTGAACTGGCCCGTTCAGATCTAGCTCAGATCTTCCAAGCGCTGCTTAAGGATACAGAGGCTGAAGTGCGAGCTGCAGCTGCTGGGAAGGTATATATTTATGATTTTAAATATTTTTGCAGCTTAACACTGCAATATAGCAAAGGTATGCAAAGGGCTTGCTATAATGCTTGTCTTAAGACACTATTACCATTCCTTACTTTCCATCTTATTTTAGAGCTGTTGCTTATCAAATTTTATGCAAATTCCTATGATTAATATTTGTATGTCATATTAATCATAGGAATGCGATTTAACTTTACAGTTGGTATATTCAATTAAACACCTGTTTTCAGTTTATATTAAAAATGTATCTAATTTTGGGAATAGATTATAATAGTTATAAAAAGTACTAATGGTATCTTTTCCTCCCAAGGTGAAGGACTTCTGCATGAACCTGGACCAGGCACACCAAGAACACATCATCATGACAATGATCCTGCCCCAAATCAAGGATTTAGTTTGTGATCCAAACCAACATGTGAAATCTGCCTTAGCTTCTGTCATCATGGGATTGAGCCCCATTGTAGGTAGGCAGAATACTATAGAACACTTACTACCATTGTTCCTAACACAACTTAAAGATGAATGCCCTGAAGTCAGACTTAATATAATATCAAACTTGGAGTGTGTGAACGAAGTAATCGGAATACAGCAACTTGTACAATCTCTTTTGCCTGCTATAATGGAACTAGCAGAAGACACAAAATGGAGGGTCAGACTAGCCATAATTGAACACATGCCGCTGTTAGCTGGACAACTTGGCCAGGAGTTCTTCGATGACAAGCTCACAGGACTTTGTATGCATTGGCTTTTTGATCATGTCTTCGCTATACGTGAAGCTGCCACTCTAAACTTGAAGAAACTAGTTGAACAATATGGCGCTGCGTGGGCTGAGAGCTTTGTCATACCAAAAGTGCTGGCCATGTCCCGAGAACAGAACTATTTACACAGAATGACATATTTATTCTGTATTAACGTTTTATCTGAAGTATGCGGTAAAGATATTACAACTAGAGTACTACTTCCAACAGTATTGTCTATGGCCGACGACAATGTTGCCAATGTCAGATTCAATGTTGCCAAAACGTTACAGAAAATGGCCCCTTTCCTCGATCCGGCAGTCATTCAGCCACAAGTTAAGCCTGTTTTGGAGAAATTAAATGTAGATGAGGATGTTGATGTTAAATACTTCGCGTCTGAAGCCATTGCTGGTATCGCTGGTTAATATTTTGTTAGTCTGTAAATCTTTCTAGTTTGTATTTATTCTGTAAAAGCCCTTTTTATTACCGTTTTCATTCCAGTGCAGTAAAATAGAACACTGAGCGGCATTTATCTTGCACTTTATAACAATTATAAACAAATCTAATATTAATATAGACAGACATAAAAGCCATTTTTGTTTCATTTCCATTACATTCTTTTTTTCTATTTAGTAGTAAACTTTTGCACAATTAATTTAAATTTTGTGTAGGTTTTCAAATTAACGTGTCTAAATTTACACATTAAACTATAAATCACTACTGGGCTTAATTTTAATGGATCAAAAAACAAATTCTTTAAAAAAATATATGTAATCAGTTATGTACGTACGTAAAAATAAAAAAACCCATGAAACGTCTATACTTTTTATTTCCATAAAACAACAATGTCCTAATTTTCACTTCATGAATATAGAATTTACGTGAAAGTAGACATGGAATGTAACACAATAGTTACGGGGCTATTTATTATTGCTATTTACATACATATAAATAAAAATGAATATTAATTATCACACATGGACGCCTTTTAATTAAATTACACATTCAACAATTTGTGCACAGTAAACAAAAATATAAAGCACCAAATTTTATTTTTATTCCAATTCCAGAAACTACTATCGAGGAAAATATATACACTGGCAACATTCCTTTAAAATATGGCTATTATTTTTATTTATCATTAAATCTTTTGTTTTTATAAGCAACACGATTATTAAATTTTGTAACTTGATTTGTAATACACATTAATCTATTAACAACTTACTAGTAAACAGTTATAATATCTTAAAAGTATCGGCCCGACATTCTGACTATTCAAAAGAAAACATTAAAATCGTTGTATAGAATTAACAAACAGAAAGTAAGTAGTGTTGCCATACACAAAAAATAAATTATTATTACGGCAACTTCTACAGAGCCATTAGAATACATAGTGCTCCAACACATCTCTTTATACAGTGTTTTAAATAACAAATCTCTTACACAGCATGTTTTAAATAGCAAATATAAAATAAATAGTAAAATAATCAGCAATGCCGGTCGTATCTGATTTAATGGCGGGAGTCGCGCGGGTAGAACTCGGCCAGGATGGACGCGGGGATACGTTTGAGCATCTCCTTGGGGAAGATACGGAGCAGTTGCCAGCCGATGTCGAGGGACTCGAACACTGTACGGTTCTCGTAGTTGCTCTGTTACAAATTATTTTGTTAATAGATATTGTTGTGTGATGTGAGGATTTATAAAATATCAAAATCAATTCTCAAATTATTAGAAATACTTTCAAAGAATAAAAATTTCGAATATTATATTATATAGCTTATTATATTAAATAGCTACATATAAAATAGCAGGTTAACAGAACGGTTTTGTATAAACATGGTACTGTTTAAAGCTATACATCAATGCTTAGATATAGATCTACACAGATTTGTTTGTCAGATCTAACAGATTTGTTTAAAGTTTGATGTCACATATAAACGTGTGCTATTTTTTCATAAAAATATGTTAAAAGTGACCTTCTATAAAAAATATTATTTACGCCTATTTATGCATATTTATTGTTCGTTTAAGACTCACCTGGGTAATAAAGTTCTTCTCAAACTTCGTAAGGAACTCCAAGTACAGGAGATCGTCAGGCGTGAGTGCCTCCTCACCCACTACAGCCTTCATGGCTTGCACGTCCTTACCGATGGCGTAGCAGGCGTACTGTTTAATAAGAAATACAATATATTAAATATAAAGATAACGTCTAAAGATTATAAACTAAAAAAAACTAGTCAAGTGCAAGACGGACTTATCCACTGAAGGTTCCATACCAATTTGAACCAATTGTTTTATGCCTAACTTATGTACCAAAATAAGTTCGCAAGCAAATGCACTCATTTTGTGGAATGAACCTA
>DWNA01003159.1:0-10468 GCA_018249835.1 Heliconius besckei
GAGTCGGACCCATTGCCCCTAATCTTAATGATATAAATTTTTATGTAGTTAATAACCAAATTAACTTAATTTTATTATCAAAATGCTGTGGTATAGCTTCTGTTCCTTGATGTTTGATAAGTTCACTTAAAAATGTTCGTCACGTTCGTAGTAGTCTAGTCTCTAATGTTTATTTATAAGGTGTATTATATTATTTATATAATAATATTATGACAAAATATATGTATATTATATATATGCATATGCATTTATTAATGAGACTCATAATTGTACGAAACTAGCATATTATTACATTTAATAATAATAAACTTATGTTTAGAGTTGTTTCTAGTAACATAGGTAGTTTGCTATTGGATTAGATTATTGAATCGTGGTGTACATCGCTTTCGACTCACGAGCGCGGGCCACCCATCCGTGGTACTTTCTACAGATGAACATTTGCACTCGATGAATGTTATAATGATTTTAAATCTACAGTTTTACAAATTCATACAATATATTTATTTAATAAACACTTAAATACTATATGAGGCCAGTCGTGGCGAAGGGGCACAAACGTGCAGGGTTACAGTCGTAAATGCGACAGGTTAAATAACTATTTTCATTTACCGTAATGAGGTTCCCGTTGCGTACCTATGTGCGGGATACATCGCTAAGTAGTGCAATTAGGGGTTATGTTGGATATTGTAACTGCTGTGTGTTTGCTGCTCTATGCATATACATGCGTGTGTATACGTCTGCCTTACAAGTATTTATATTACAGCGTAGGTTCTGATACTTTGCTCGGTTATATTTCGTAGGAGTTCGTTTTAGGTTAATATTTTAAGTTGTACCAATAACGTCTTTTAATAAATAATGTATTTTAATATATAAAACGGAAATTAATATTTACAAAAATGATTGATTTAAATAGTATTATAGATATTCATTTATAATTATTTTGTTTACAGATTGGGGCGCCCACAGCGAACAAGGCGAAGTAAGTGAACCCGAGGCCGGTCGTATGCGTCCCGAGGACTACCGCCTCGTGTTCTTGAGTTCAGATTCGTCTTGCCGAGAGGACACGGAGGACTCGGCATCGACTGCGTCCTCTGCTGCGCCGCCCGCGCCCGACGACTGCGACTGGGACTACTTCGAGCCGGGCGCGGCGGCACCACCACCACCACCTCCTGCACCGCCTAAACATATACCACAGGCTTGCCCGCGGCCTTGCTCCTGTGGCGCCGAGCCTCGAATAGTCGCCGTACCGGTTCCTGTGCCAGTACCAGTACCGGCTGCACTTTGGCCAGCCCTGCTAGCGTTTCCTACACAAACACCACCCACCCCACATTGGAGTACGTATCCGGGATTCCCACCTCTCGATGCTGCAGCTCTCGCACGACTTACGACGGCTGCCGCCGTCGCGGTCACCGCCGCCGCCACCGCGTCCGCTCTGCCGCAAAATAGACTCCAAATGACCATAGAGAGAACCGATAAAGCGATACAGTCCGAGCTACAAGTGCCCGAGACCGATAACGATAAGGAAGATAAGAATATTGAACGCACAGTTGAACACGATCCGTCAGATGGTATCAAAGTAATTGCCGAAAATTCAATATCAGTGTTGTCAGAAGCAGTGGACACAATGCCGGACCATCTTGACGCGGAGAATGCGTTCCCATCTTCGAATGAATCAGCAAATTCAAGCGATTCAGAGACAGGTATAACGAGGCAAAGCTATGATCTACGTAGTGGCGCCCCCGAGGAGCCGGCGACGTCAGATGAGGACTCTGATGACTCAGGAGGGGGAGGGGGACAATTTTCTAGAGTTTTCGTAGTCAACCCGGCAGACTCTTCTTCTGATATGGAGGATAACGCAGACAGTAGTGGTATTGATTGCGACGACTCCTTTGACAAAAAGTCAGACAGTTTAGAAATAATTGCAGCGGAAATTCCATTGGAAAGGAACGTAAATATAGTACCGGAAGTGAGTGAAAATGTGCGTCAAAATAATCATAACATTGAACTTTTAGAATCTGTAAATTTTTGTCAAGAATTTCCCATTATATCTTATAGTAATAATAGTGATGAAAGTAGTGGAAATATGTCGCGAAAATCAAACTTTATAAAATTTTGCGACGAAAATATGTTGCAAAGTGAAGTTTGTGAAAAATTTAATAGTTTTAATTCTGTAAGTGACGGATACTCGGGCTCAAGTTGGGAATGTCAAAGTAATCTAAACAATAATTGTAATAGTAGTAGTTTCTCAGAAAATATAGAGTGTGATTCTTTGGATAATTCATTTAACTCAGATTGTAACATAAAAGTGTCAGTACAGTTGCCTTCGAGCGATAAAATCGACGAAAAAGTAATTTCAAAAGGTCTACGACACGAACAATTAAGGCAATTATCACCCTCACCGGAACTAAAACAAGAGGAAACGAGCTTACTCTCCTCAACCACATTACACGAAGAAAAAATAGACTTGTTTAAAGGTATTGAACGCACGCTCAGTGAGTTATTGAAGAAAGAATTAATGGAGGACCAAGGGGAGGAGAAAATGCACGGTTCGCGGCCGGTTTGCGCGGCGACGGAGGGGAGCGCGGGCGCACCTGTAACGACAGCAGTTTGCCGCTCGCGCCCGGCGAGTGCGGATGGGTCCTCGCGTTTCACTAGCTGCGTTATGATAACGCACGATCGTGTCTCCGTTGTCACGTCAGACACAACGCGACTCATGCGTGACATTACAGTGCACCACACTAACTTGCAAAACGAACCGGAACCGGACGCCCCTGATCAAAACGAAGCAATCGAACGATCTGACGACGAATCGGCGCAACCTTCAGGTGGAGTGACGGTTGTTAGTAATGCCAACACTCTCTCAGCGGTTGTGTGTCTCGAGGAGGGGCTCGCAGATGACGACTCGTGGGTCGAGGACGTCAGCCACGACGATGTCACTTCACCGTCGGACACAGATTCGGGCGACGAAGCGACGTTGCCCACGCGTGGGGAAGAGTTCGCTTATTGTAGACGTTCATTAGACTTTACCTTACATACGATAGTTGAAGAAAGTTGTGAAGAAAGTGAAACCGAACATACTATTAAAAAAAAACGTCCTATTTCGGCAACTGAGCTCGAAAAATACTTTTTCTTTGGCTTAGGCGATGGAAGGAACATTCGCGATGACGATGATGCGGTATCAGAGACATCGAGTGTATGTAGTGAGGGTGCGGAATCGTTTATTGATACAGAACAACCACGAAAGAGTGGTGATAGCAACGAGCTCGTTTCTTCGAGATTGGAAAATTATTTTTTGTCTGGCTTTATGGGTTTTAATCAAGAACGACGTAACTCTGATGGATCAGGAAGTGTTGGGAGTGACAGTGAAGGTAAACAAAGCCCTGAACATAGGCGAAAAAGGTTGGTCCGCGCCCGAGGTACTCCTCGATCACATTCTTCTTCCTTGGATAATTTGTTAGCAGGTGATGAACCTTCTCAAGATAATCCAGAGATCTCAGACGGCTCGAGTACTGAAACTGAAGACCACCATGAATCATTGGAAAGGCTAGATACACAAGGAGAAACAAAGCGAAAGAAAAGTAAGAAACCACGTGGATCGCCCGCTGATGAAAGAAGACAATCAGTTGAATTTCCAGAAGAAACTCGTGACGATACGAGATCTGTTTCAGAGGGTGAAGATGGAAGGTTGACGCCTCGTACTGAATTTCCGCCTTTAGGCTCTGAACTTTCAGAATCTAAAAAACAAACAAGTAGAGATAGTGGTTTTGTAGGTAGTTGTGATGATTTATTAAGAAACGGTGACAGTAGCTCTGAGTTCACCAGATCTCATGAGCCTAAGATAGAATTAGAAGAAATAATAGAAGAAGTAAGACCTGACGTAGATGAACGCGTCGAACGCCCACCTACATCTAGACCACCACCGAGCCCACTAACAAGAAAAGATAGCTTTAATAATTGGTCATCAGACGAGGAGACAAACCTTATGATGACTAAAATGCGTCAATTATTTAAACAGATGATTCACACAACAAACGTTAGGACATCTACCCCAGCATCCTCAAATTCAGAAAGCCCTCGCCCCCCAAAACCGCCACAGTTGTTGTACTTTGAAAGTGAACTAACTAGATTGATGAAAACAGTTCCGGGAATACGTGACGAGGAAGTTCGAGAAATTGTTGAGTATTTATCGAGTGAAGATACGTGGAGTGATTCCTATGACTCTTCTGATTATGCCGGCTCTGATTTAGAAGGGACAGTGGCAAATAGATCTACGTTAAGAAAACAAATTTCAGAGAGCTGCCGCGAAATCATCGATGAATTCGATCGCGGTAATAGCGAGGCTGGATCTCTAGAACGCGACGCGGTAGGCGCTTATCAAAGACTGGCTGCGACGCTCGGTCGAGCTGGAGATGGATCTCCGCCCTTATTTGGAAAAGTAATGCGTCATATAGGTGGTAGATTAGTTGCATTGATGCACGAAGTATCTGGTGGCACGTCACCGACCACAGACGATGATAGTGCATCCGAGCCCGGTGCGCTGGCCCGCAGTCGATCTCATGATATCCTAGAGCCTACAGCGAGTAGAGGTAGCGTTGCGAGTGATAGTGAAAGATTTTCGTGGCGTGGTAGTTTTGAGTCTGCTTTACTAGCCGCTGATTCACGAGGAACACTAGGTGGTGGAGCTGAAGCGAGGAGATCACCTGCGGGAGTTGAGCTTGCGGCCCAAAAGTCACATTCGAGGAGTTGTGGTGCAATCAGTGGCAGTGAAGATCGTCTATGGAGAGGAAGACGAAGAGCCTCCGCGCCTGACGCAGAGGTAAGACACCGATAATATCAAATATTTATGTGCAATTCTACTAAACTGTTAACTTTTTCTGAAAATTTACTATTATTATTAAGATAAAAGCCTCATACATGTATGTAATAAATTGTAATAATATAAATAGCTTTTCAAAATAATCTACGAGACCCGTTGACGCATAAAGTACGTACACGTTGCCTTAGCAACGTGCATGTCACTATCTAAAAAGTAAATAAATATAAATGTAAAATTAAATACAATGTGTCTGTTTTATTAATTGTACGAATTTAAAATATTTCTAAATGCATAATCATATCCAAAGTATTGTTTTAAGTAATTCAACTTTAGAAGTGCTAAATTAAATTATATAAGTTTTTCCTTCTATTCGCTTAATAATAATTAAAATATATAAATATGTTTTGAGTAGAGAATATCTTACAATCTGACCACATGTTAATCAAGAATATAAACGTTTTATTTATTACAATTACGTGTAAAACATAGGCCGTCGTGATGCAGGGACACAAATATAGGATTTGAAATCGGTTGTGGGTTCAATTTCCGCCCGGGGAATGATATTATGAATAAATATATTCATTCCGCCGAATTATGGAGGCATTGCGTATTGAGTTTAAATAAATGTGTAAAAAGTGCGTTAAATTTAAATAAATATTTAATTTACTTGAGCCAAGGGATCGAACCCACAACCAGTCTCGTTTACAGCTACACTTTGTGCCGCTGCGCCACGACTGGCCTCATAATAAATAATTAATATGTCATGAAAATATAATAGTACATTAAATTACTCTAGTCCGAAGAAGAGCAACGTGCCGGTTCGCTTCCTCGTCTGCCGTCTGTCACCGCTCCAACCCCAGTACCGGCTGGGCCAGTGAAGTCTGCCCGATACCGACCACCAGGCTTCAGAACAGCGACCAGGGCTGCGTCTGCACCTGGACTTCATGTTCCTAGAAGGCGTAGGGCTCCACCGACGCCTCAACTTCAGACTTCAGCACCTTCAGCACCCGCATCCGCACCTAGTTTACAAGGTAAGTTAGTTTATATTAAGTATATTAACTATAAAGTTCTCATGAAAATGGTTGTTAATGCTGTTTTAGAATTCCTTGAATTAAATATATGTTTTTTCGATATCATTTTTTTAAGACTGAGCTTTGTCTGAATACTATATTAAAAAAGAAGATGAAGAAAGACTAAGTGAATATTATGCATAGTATATACTAATATCCATTTTTCAAAGTATTTACGTATACAATAAAGTGAGTTACTTGCAAACACATAGTTGAAGGTTTCACGATAAGACAAAACTCGTGTGTATTTTAAGCCACCAGCTATTACAGTTTTATATTACGCTTACAAAATAAAAATATTAATGACATTGCAGTATATTTAAATTACACCAAACTAATATATATTACACAATGTTTATATTTCAAATTATATAATAAATCGTTTTACAATAAATTGATAAAAGATTTTTTGGTCGTCCTCGGAAATTATGCTCAACAAAAGCTAGTCACTTTTATAAGGCGTACAAAGCTTATATCCAAAAGTTTATTACAGCCCGTTTTACTTTCGCCAAATGCCAGAAATTAACTTGCCCTAGTCTTTGATACAAAGCCGGTATTACAATTCTTAATCACACAGCTGGTTCTTAAACATTCTACTTACATAATATTGGTTATGAATGTAAACACTTTTATAAAAACGAAATACTTTTATCGTGTTAAGTACGTGTCAACAGAAAATTGTACGTACATGTCTGTCTACATTTTTAATAATAAAAAAAAAAATGAAATTTTTAATATTTCTTTGGATAGGTTGTGGGTTCGACCCTCGAGTGGGGATCTAACTCACAATCTATCACATTTGCACATGCTTGTGCCTATGCGCCATGATGGGCCTTGTTTATCATTAATATTCTTCTTCATCCGACCGCAATCCATTAAAGTGAAGCTTGTTAATTGAAGATTGACCTCTTTCATGAAGTAAAATAAGGATACAGAATTATCCTGTTCTTTAACAGTTACCTGCGGTAACTGCCTTCCGGTCCTGGTTCCATTAGTTATAAACAAAGTGAATTAGCTGATCCAAGTTTTCTAACTTCGTGTCAATGAACTCTTAAATCGAAATGCTCTCCACGCGCCAATTAGCGGTCACAGATTGTGGTTCCATTGCTTTAGAAAATTTTATTCTATGAGAATTCAAAAACGTAATCCTATAAAATTTTCATTGGTCAGTGAAATGTTTTCATTTTGTTGGAAATATTAGCATGTTCTGTTTTTGGGAAAGAGGAAAATGGTGGTGGTAATGGTGGTGATTCAAGAATGCGCAGAAATAACAAAAACATATTCATAATGAAGTAAGGTTTCGTAATTAATACTAAACTTATCTCTTTCTTTTATAAAATTATATTTAATGCAAAGAATTTAATAAGATGCCTAATTATTTCTCGATATGTATTTAAATTGAGTAATAAAATTATTACATTACTTTTACTTGGTAGGTACTTACATATTTTTCTCAAGACAGTTATTCCGTCCTAAAATTGAAATGCGATACGTAATTTTTGTATAATAAACAATGCTTAAGTCTAGTATTAGATAAGTTTTAAACTTGAAAGTATTACTAGACACTAAAATTAAATAAGGCGAGGTTTTCAAACGTTTCGCCGTTTGATATACTTGACCAGGTTAAAAAGTAGACCTAACTGTATTACTACAACCATTTTCTATGCTCGTGACTATTCTTTTGTCTGTAATCATTATAACCCTAATGTATTATCATCTAAAACTAATTTGAGCTAGAAGAATTTCAATCAATTACAAGTAATTTATGAAAATATAGGTACGTATATATATGTAAGTTATGTAAATAGACTTCCTGTTAAAAAAGGTAATGGAAGTTGAGAATAGATAAAAAAATATTTAACAATTATAAGTGTGATAAAACCAGTAAGGTATATATGTATAGATTTTAACTCGTATCAACGTACTCAAAGATATGTTCTTATTCTTGTTAACATCACGCATCTCATGCCATTTGCGAGGTCTCAACTCATTTAATGACACATTCTCTACTTTCCACTCATTTAATGACATGGTATATTTCTCTAACAAGACCGGGACACCTACATTTTAAATATAAACATTCATATAAATGAAGTTTTAACCCACTGTCATTGCATGCAATATAAACTTTCATATTTCTTTAGCGTCACGCTGTATACAGCGAGGTAGGCAGACGGAACCTAGTGTTAAGACACTCCGTTCCCCATTTTCCTCGGAATTCTAAAGACGTTGCGTTTTGAGCAACATGATCAAACAGCCGTTTTTAACACTTGAAAAACAAATAAAATCTAATTTACAATATAGGAATACTTTTATTTAAAATTAAAAAATATATATGTCAAATGAGTCACATTAATTAACGCTCTCATAATAATTCGTATTAATCGAGTAGTTCAATAAATATAATCGATTAATTTTCACTCATTTGCAACACTTGCTAGCTCATAACGTAATACCTTTCAAAAAATACCAATGCCGGTTCACTGATAACGTTTCCGGTTTATCAGATGTAACAGCACTAGTTCTACTACATACGCAATACGAATCGGCATCTGTTCGAGATCTGGTTCGCTCTGCGCTCTTTATTAGCTGACCTTACTGAAGTAAGCCAAAAATATTGCAAAATACTGATTGACCCGGATCCGAATGGTATTGTTTTGTTTGTTGGCGCTAGTGATGTAGATAATTGTAGTAATAGTGGAGGGTATTCAGGTAGGCTCAATATACAATTGTATAATTATGTTATAGTAAATACGACGAATACTTGTTAACTGCAAATTTGTTCAAATTTTACTTGTTGAAATGTTTATTTGTGTTTTTAATGTTTGGTTTTTAAACAGAAATGGCTTTGTTCCTTAATAATTTGGGTCCAATTGTTTATCATAAAATTAATATAAAATATAATGTTTAAAACAAAAATTTTAACCCGTCATAGCGCAGTGGCACATCGTTTCCCTGTACACGCAAACATTGTGGGTTCGATACTAAATTACGCAATACCTACTCGAGTCAATTAAATATTTACATGTTCCCGCTATGATAAGACAGAGCGCTGTATTAAGTTCCGCCACTCATCACCAAATGTCTTGAATTCAAGCGGAAAAAGAACATTGAAGTGTCTTGACACTATATAGTATATACCCTCCACCCAACTTTATATTCGATAAATTGTGAAATTTTAAATTACAAAAAAACTACAGGTAAAACTTCAAATATAATATATGGGTTACGACATCTATCCATATGCCTATGTTACAACGTTCAGAATACCTTAAAGACTGATCTGGCCATTGTTTTGGATATAAGGCATCACCTATGTACATATCGGTTCCGTGTCAATCGGCGTCTGTTCTGAATATATAATGACTTATACTGTACTTATTTGAATAACATTCAAGCAAAAAGTTGAACACTTATGGAGGATAGAACTATAGAAATTATTTGTTTTATATTATTTTCTGCTTTAATTATTTGTATGGGACATAATTTTCTCCGACTTTATGTCGAATGAATTCTTAGAGGAATTCCAGAATTCGACGGACAATGGGAAATGGTCTTAATCGTAACGTCTGCTTATCATTAGGTTCCTAGGTTCCCCCTGTTATGCTATGTGCGGAAAATAGGACAACAATATAAATAACTACAGTAAGTCTGCGTTAAAAAAAAATCTTAAAAAATAATATCATTTGTATTATTAAAAAATAATCGAATATTTCATCCATTCATTCCATTACATTAAGATTTACTGTTAGTAATATTTTCTTAAACAATTGCTGTAATATTTTATAATAAGGCCCGAGTGTCGTATCTCATGATCGGGCTGTTGCCTAATTTCATGCTTTAATGACCACTGTTTACACTATCCGGTTACAATTTGTCTATATTAAAATAATTATACCATGTAATTGTAATATTCGAATAAAATTAAGAAATATTTTACGTACAGGAGCTTAATTATTGAATAGTAGATTTTTATAAGAGCCAGATACTCACACAGCCTATAACCAACCAGGGACCAGGGCAGAGGGAATCTAATGTTAAGATCCTGGAGGCATGGCACGCTGAATGGCGGAACTCAAAATGGCACTTTGTCTGGACACCAGAGTGAAGAGATCGAAATATTAAATATTTCATTTCTTGGAACCCACAACCTATAGTATTGACCGTCACACACGTGTGTCCCTGCGCCACTACTGGCTTCAAATATCTACCTAATCATGTATTTTTTACTTGACAGAACAATGACAACCTTATAAAATTAATGAACGTGAAATGATTAATTTCCTACAATTAATGTCAAAAATGTATTTATGACGGCAAATATTCTTAACATGTAACCAATTGTGTCGATGATTACTACGAGTATATCGACGTGTTATTAATGCTTTCACTCCACTCTTTCTCACAGTCACTCGAGATTCTATAGATTTAATACTGTAGAACATAAATATAATATTTGAAAATGAAACATTTTAATAAGCGCGGTGTTGAGTTACGCCACTTAAAACATAATGCCGCGAAAAATTCGGCGGAACATGGTGGACGGAGTGTTCTAACACTAGGTTCTTACCCTTTTATTATT
>DWNA01003160.1:0-10467 GCA_018249835.1 Heliconius besckei
TAGGCACAAAAATGAAAATTTACATTACAATCTAAATAAACGAAAAATAAAAAGTTATAGGTATTTCATGAATATGATTATAAATTTGTAGTCACTAGCGGCGTTAGGGTAGGGTAGGGCCCAGGGGCGCCGGATTAAAAGGGCACCGTAGATGCCCGTTTAGGGCGCTTTGAGCAAAGATCGTCTCCTCGCTGCAGTGGCTTAGCTAGGGTAATTGCTGTCTGGTGCGGCTTAGGGGACTTGATGCCCTTTAAAATGGTATAAGATCTAAAAAAAAAAAATATCAAAGTCATCGTCGTCATATCTAAAAAAGGAAACATAGACTTTGAATGCCTAATAAATTAGTTCGCCGATTAAAAGGCTAGAAGTGAAATTTTATTAGTTTTTGTCATTATTATTTTTTAAATAGATGGTTATTTCGTTGTACCCATTCCCTTTTTTGTATATTATTGAAATGTAGTTAGGGGGCGTCGAAAAAACTTCGCCCAGGGCGCCGGTAGTGCTAAAACCGGCACTATTTATAGTTAATTTGAAACTAAATTAGTGCAAAGGCCCGCAGACAGAACTTTGTCAACATTTGTAAGTTGCGCGTTGGCCTACAATCCAGAAACTGGCTCGGAAGTCTCGGTGGGCGAGTCCGACTCGTGCTTATCCCATTTTCTTAAGTTTCTCTATACTGTTACTACAGTTCAAATATTATACTTATTGGTATGTTCCTTTTTTAAAAGCTTTTATTTAACTTGCAATGTATGTATGTGAGTTCGGGTGAAATCTTTGAGCTCAATTTTGAAGGAGATATCTTCAACCGATTGAGCTAAAATTTTGTATACACGTTTAGTTTGGATGACAATGCACGATAAAATATGTGACGTCATTCTAAATTTAATATTGCGGACCGTGCAAGATAGCAGAATAGTTATTTTTAATGTACTTCTACAATATGGGTATTAAATGAAAGGGCTCGTTGAGAGAAACTCGAAAAATAATGTGATGTCATTCCAAATCCCGTAAGGTGGATATCGAAGATAGCCGAGTATCTATTTGGTCTACTTCTACAATATAGATATTAAATGAAATGGGTCGTTGACCGTAACTCTTAAAATAATGTGACGTTATACTAAATCCAATATGGCGGAACATCTAAGATGGCGGAATAGTTATTATTTATGCACTTCTGCAATATGGGTATCAAATGAAAGATCTTACCGAGAACAATTAGAAAAATAATGTGACATCACTTGAAATCCAATAGAATTGACACTATTCAAGTTTTTTGTGCTTTCATATAATGAAAGGTATGTTCGTACGATTGAGCTGAAATTTTGTACACACGTTTGGTTTGAATGACAATGCACGATAAGGTTAGTGACTTCATTCTAAATACAATATGGCGGACCATCCAAGATGAGGGAATAGTTATATTTAATGAACTTTTATAATATGGGTATTAAATGAAAGGGCATGTTGAGAGTAACTGGAAAAATAGTGTAACGTCATTCTAAATCTAATATGGCGGATGATCCAAAGTAACAGACTAGTTTTTTTTGATGCACTTGTATATTACGGGAATCAAATGATAAAGCTTATTAAGAGCAATTTGAAAAATGATGTGACGTCATTCTAAATCTAATAAGGCGGAACATCCAACATAGCGGAATAGTTATATTTAATACACTTCTATAATATGGGTGTCAAATGAAAGGGCTTCTTGAGAGCAACTTAGGAAATATTGTGACGTCATTCTAAATCCAATATGGGGGACCATCCAAGATGTACGAATAGTTATTATTTTAGCAATTCTGCAATATCGATATCAAATGAAAGGGCTCATTAAGAGCAGCTCGAAAAATAATCTAACGTCATTCTAAATCCAATATGGCGGACCATCCAAGATAGCCGAATAGTTATTTTTAGTATACTTCTACAATATGGATATCTATTGAAAAGGCTCGTTGAGAATAACTCGAAAAATCTGATGATTTCTAAATCTAATATGGCGGAACATCTAAGATGGCGAAATAGTTATCATTTATGCACATCTGCAATACGGGTATCAAATGAAAGGGCTTGCCGAGAATAATTAGAAAAATAATGTGACATCTAGTGTGAGAAACCTAGCCAGTGGTAACTAAAAAGTAAAAAATAAATTATAAGCAAAAAAATATTTTTAGAAAAAGCTTTTATTTAAACGCTTTATAAAGGAGAAAATAAAATTTGTCTTTTAAATTTTAACTATGAACTCATAACCTCATTGTACACAATTTATACGATTATAAAAGCTTGTCGCGTTAATCAATATTTAATTAAATTAAAACTTTAGAAATTGAAACTTAGCAGATTTTACATAAATTAATTAGCACTAGTTAAGGTTATACAAGTAAATCGCGCGACAAGCTTTTACGATCATATAAATTGTGTACAATGAGGTTATGAGTTGATAGTTAAAATTTAAAAGACAAATTTTATTTTCTCCTTTATAAAGCGTTTAAATAAAAGCTTTTTCTAAAAATATTTTTTTGCTTATAATTTATTTACAATATGGCCAACAAGTCGTACCACTTTAAAGTTAGATTTTTCAACTATTGGGCATAGAAAATAATAATACGATGTACGAAAAATAGTAAAATCTAATCTGCGCAGCCATTTAAGGCTAACTTCTGGATCGCCACGAGTCGTTAACCGTACTGGACCTACTATTAATTTTGAATTAGTACCAGAAACTCTATCCATTATCTACATCCAAGAATCGTAATTTTTGATCATATATCTATTTAACTGTACATGTTTGTTTAATAGCTACTAAATTATTTATTGGTATATTAAATATTGCGTTCATTAATCGATATGAACTAGTAGCTATCGATATAATCTAGAACAAAACATTAAGTCATCATTATTGTTATGAATTCTATTATATTCTTAAGTGTTGCAGATTTAAGCAATGGGATCTTAGGCCATTACGCTGTATGCATGCGGCAGGATAGGAGAGTGCCTAAATTTATATTATCATTTCTACGCTCTTGTGTCGAGGCTCAGCGCGGCGTTGAACTCTGCCACTCAACACGTAATGCCTCCGGAATCCGGCGAAAAGTAGAGAATGGAGTGTCTTAGCTCTTAAAACTGGGAACTCTGCTTATTCTACTGTGTGCGGGATACAACGTGAAGCTGATTTATTAATTTTAAATTTTCTATTGCTTCCAATCTATATTGTGAGCTATCTCGACAAATATATCCACAGATAGGTGATAAGCAGTCGTCAAAGAATGCTCTTGTGGGATATATGTACACTTATCGTTGTTGAATTATCCGATAACACTATCTAACCTAAATAATCACGAACCCTTTTAAAGATCGATATAGAACCATTTGTTGGGAATTACTTTTAAATATTTTGTAAAATAAATATGAACAACAGTTAGTATTTAACTTTGTAAAAGACAGTGTTTAGGATTGGAGTCTTGATCAGGGGAATTTTTGAGCTAAAAATGTTTTTATTCATTGAGAATTTGTACGGAGAGAAAATAGGTATAGAGTGGAAGATGGATGTAACTAAATAAACTTGTATTTTGTTTAGATTCTAAAAACAGACAATGTGTTATGTGAATAAAATTAAAGACATTTTTTTAAGATGAAAATTTTATCATCACTATTATATTAAAAACACTGCTATTGGAAAGATATAAATTTACAATTCAACAGTAGCTGTTGCTTCAATCCATCTCGAGTACGCTGAGACTCTAGTATTAAT
The DNA here is from genome assembly GCA_018249835.1 of Heliconius besckei. Lineage (NCBI taxonomy): Eukaryota > Metazoa > Arthropoda > Insecta > Lepidoptera > Nymphalidae > Heliconius > Heliconius besckei. The sequence goes on from DWNA01003160.1 coordinate 3,749, forward strand.
GTTGGGGTAACGGCTGTTTCCACAGCTCTGGCTCCAAGAGTAGACTCCTACAACAACATCGTTGTGGACAAGTGGACTGCCTGCGTCACCCTGAGAGAAATACAATTTCAATTCTAAAACACTTTTAGAACTAATGATTTTGTTATTTTACTAAATTTGATTAATTATTAAGTGTACTAAAATGTAATGTGATAAATTCCTCTCAAACTAATTATCTTAAGGCAGGAAGTAGAAAAAGGATAACATAACGAATTAATTTTTCCGTAAATCTTATATATTCTTTGTTACTAACAATCTTAGATGAGATATCCTTAAAGAGATCCTTAAACAACCTTAGACGGAAAAAATTGTCATAATATGGAAACACCTAAAGACAATTTTACCTGACACTGCCCTCTAACTCCCACATCAAGCCATCCAGCACAAAGCATCTCGTTGGTAACGTTAAAGTTAACCTCGCTATAACGTTCGGTGCACAGCTGTTGATCGTTCACCCAAATCTGCACATGGCGGAGGTCAGTCGAAGATTCTGATGTAGCCTGAAAATTTTTAAAGATAATATATTATATCAATATAGCGCATGTTACCTACATGTCTAACAAGTTCTCATCCAGGGTGGGTTCCAGTTTTGAAAATATAGCCAGATATATAAATATCTATAATACAAATACTAATATACTATATATATAAACTAGTGGACCCGGACGCGGCTACGCCCGCTTGAACTATACAAATGTTTATTAAATTTATTTATGAAATTATTGTCAATTTTCAATAGAGAGATGCGTTAAGTAAGCTCATTTTGTGCAAGCACGTTTTCTAACAACAAACTTTGCAAATAGTTGCTTAGCAACAACGGTTGTTATTAACATGGCGGAATAAATTGCATGTCAAATTAATAAGTATTTTAATATATTGGTATATATCGAAAATATTACAAATATGAGAAATAAAAGTATCCTATGTTCATCCCGAGACCATCAAGTATCTTTAAATGAGTATTTTATCACAATTAAATTAGCGGTTTTGCCCGGATAGCGTAAAAGACAGACAGGCAGACAGACAGAGTTACTTTCGAATTTATAATATATACTAGTGGGCCCGGACGCGGCTACGCCCGCGAAAATATAAGCCTAAATAATTAAAATATAATATAATAAGAGGAGATTTATTATTAGAAAAAATATCTGAGTAACCGAAATGAACAAACTAAAGAAGTAAAAGTAACTAAAGGAAATTCTTAATATTAGAAAAAGTACCTAAAGTTTGCCGTGCGCGCGTACTAAACATTTTTCTATATTAAATAATTATAAATTTTTGCGAACAATATTAAATAAAATCCCAAATGATTAAAATTACGATATTTTAAGTGTATAACATCGGTATAGATAACTGAACTGAGATAAATTAATTATAAGCAGCAAATAATTACATAAAAAATAATAGTAATTCGAAAATATATAAAAATTTACAAAATCATTAAAGTCATCTGCCCGTTCGCGTCGGTCATACTATACCACTCGTAGGCTAAGTCATTCCGAATCAATGACATCTCCTTAATTAATAAATAATTAGAATGTTATACAGTAAACTATAATTTCCATCAAGATGAAATGCTAAAAGTGACTATTATATTTATTTTCATAAGGATGAATATCAAATTATAGAAATCATCTAATTTTTGTTAATGTACGAGTATACAAATCTATATCGGCGCGCGCCATGTATGCATTAAGCAAACTCATTTTGGGTGACGCTTTCTTAAAACAACAAACTTTGCAAGCCGTTGCTTAGCAACGCGTAGCCACGGTTGTTATTAACATGGCGGAATAAATTGCATGTCAAATTAATTATTTTAATATATTGGTATATATCGTAAATATTACAAATATGAGAAAAAAAGTATCCTATGTTCATCCCGAGACCCTTAAGTATCTCTATATGTGTACTTTATCACAATTAAATTAGCGGTTTGGCCCTGATTGCCTAAAAGACAGACAGACAGAGTTACTTTCGAATTTATAATATAGGTATGGATGGAAGGTATGGATATACATAAGTATAAATTTGTGTATTGATTAACGCGATATTTTATTGTTTAGTATTGAATGTTATAACAGTTTTAGAAATAATTTAAGGAAATAAAAGAGTTTATCGTCGTAATGTCCAATTTAATAAAATAATACTGGCAGTTAATTTAAGTTTTTAATTTAGAATGTTTACTTTCTTTTTGTTTTCAAAATTGACATCTATGACTTGAGATAGCGGGAAAAGACCGTGTGACCGTAACTTTGCGTAAAAAATATATGAATTGCAACTTTGTAATTACACTACAAAACGGTATAAGTTTTCTTCAAGATCGATAAAGGAGTGATCAGTTACGTTTTGTGAGGACGCCTGCAATCATCAAAACATCCAAGAGTGACTTCGAAGATAACCTTAATATCACTTCCAGCTCAGTTAACTAGAATTTCGCGCATTACAGTTCATACGTTACTGAAATATTTCTTTATTTCTTAAACGATCACCCTTACAAATTACGTTTCAAACGTTCTCCAATGCTGCTTAGGAGATACTCTTTACCGAGAAAATTATAAGAAATATTACCTATGCCAAAGTCATTTCATTTGAAACGGGCATTCCGTTTCAAAATTATGAGATAGATAGATAGAAAAACTTTATTGCACACAAAGGTGTTACAGAGGAAAATAAAGGACAATCTTAAAATAAATCCAGAGCGTGCAAAGACGGTCTTATTTCTGATAGCAATCTCTTACAGACAACCTTTGAAGAAAGAAATTAGTCTTAACAGATACGCGCTAGTGCAAATTTAAAATGTTTAATGTTAAAATTATTGTTAGTTAAAGCGGGATCGACTGCAGTGACTTAGAGATTGAGATGCGAGATCATGACCAATTCAACGAGAGATGAGATAAGAAATAGTAGGTTTAGGTGGGTATTACAAAGCCTTACCGAAATAGCACCCCATCCGATAGCCAACACAGGGTCATTGATCGACAGCGCATAGCTACCACCAGCTATATAAGCTGCTTGGACAGCATCACCATAGGCGAAGGCGACGGTGACCCGGAGCACCGCGAGGTCGTTGACTCGGCTGGCTGCTTGGTATTGTTCGTGGACCACAATGTTTCTGATTCGGTGCACTAGTCCTCGGGTGTTGGAACTTGTTGATCCAACTCTTGCTCGCCACACTGATATTGATTGAAGCCTGCGAAAAGTTTTTTTATACATAAAAAAAAATGAACTAGCTTCACGCTGTATCCCGCACACAGCAGGTTAGGTTAGGCTGCTTACCCAGAATACTTTGAATACCAGTTTTACTAAACGAATTATTAATTTTAAAGTTAATCCTTACACATTATTAGTAACAAAGCAAGCGGCAGCGGACAGTATAGCCGAGTTTGAAATGATAGTGCCTCCACATCGTTGGCTGAAGGCGCTCTCGCCCTGGTTGCTCAAGAGGGAAGTCGCAAACGGATATTGTTGAATATCAGCAATAGTACCGCCCGAAATTCTTGATGGGTTACCTGTTGAAATTTAAATTGTTTTCAGGCATATTTTTGTATTTCTCTTATTAGGTATCTCTTTTCAAGAAAAATCAAATTGCAGTTATGACCATTTAACGTCTTGTACTTTTTTCACGAATTAACATTAATAACTCTTTTTTTTTAATGTACATAGTTTATTACTCCCCAATGCGGACTTAGAATAGTCGTTAATATTTTCGAAGATAACAATTTACAAATCGATATTGAATGATTACATTACAACCTAGGGAGAGGTCCTACCTCTATAAATATATAGAGATGGGACCTCTCCCTAGGTTATTTTTAAAGCTTAAAGCATGGGTTATAAAATATACATGAAAAAAATATTTTTCTTATCATATTAATGTAATGATAATAAATATATTTGAATGACTTGGGCTAAAAAAGGTAAAATAACTAAGTAATAAATAAGGGTTTAAAAAATTAACCTACATCGATATAAAAGTTATGTCGAAGATAATAAAAAGCCTTTCAAAGAATATATTATAATAATTTAATAAATATAGGTATCATAGTTTCGGTAGTGGTTGTCGATGTATGTACATATATAGAATTAATTATAATTAATACATACCATTTGCTGCGGTGAACAGTGCACAAATAACCGGTAAATAAGTTAAATATGTCATTTTAAACTTTACTTAGGGTGTTGCAAATGTGACTGAAGACCTGTCTCATATGTTATCTAAAATTATCAAAAATAAATTAATAATATCTAAATTAGTTGTGCAGCTATAATATTGATATCTTCTTTTATCTATAGGATAAGATTCTTTGTATTAGGATTATTGTAATAATGATATTTAAATCATTTTGGTGACATATATATATATATCTACTAAAATATTTCTGATTATCATTTTTATAGGTATGTTATACATTTTAATTTTTAAATTAAATGTAAGTTTTTTTTACTAAACCGCAACTATACACAATAAAAACAATACAGAGTATCAGTAATATCAGGATATTTAAACATGATTTAGGCGAATAATACATTTTTTTTAAATAATTTAAAATATTTAATAAATAACAAGTACAATATTATTAATATATAATTTACAAACATCTTGTTTAATAAAAAACAATGAATTACATTTACTAAAACTAGAACTACTTTATTAAAGTTAAAAAAAATGTTTATAAGTTAAGTATAATATTTAATACTTTGTTTTCTTCTGTTTGTGGTGGTACAATAAAGTATAAATAAATATTATCCACATACAAAAAGTAGTAGAAAATTAAATACATAACGCAAATATAGGATGGAAAAAAAATATAGAAGTATTTTTTTTATTATATATTTATGCAGCACTAGAAGTGACATTTTTTTGTGGATTTTCATCATTATTTTGGGCGACAGTCTTTCTTTTAAAGCTATTTCTAATTGCACTAGCTCTTCTGTAAGTCCATTCCCTATTATTTTTTGTTCCCATTAGAGCAGACACTAAAAGAATGGTTACAATCAACACCATTACAATGACCCATGCAGATGGCAGTAGGAAAGCTGTAAAACCAAAGAGGTAAACATAGTTTTTTTAGTGATATAAATTAAAAATATCATTATTAGTTAAAATAAGAAATATATTAATATTTGATCGTAGTGGGATTCGAGACCAGCTTTCGCTTCCCGCTTCTTTTAAATTTTCATTTCTAAATTTCTAAAAAATATTTTTTCTTAGTATGGAGTAACACGTTAAAACTGTTAATATCACTTACTTATGATTCCTTGCCCACCACAGGCTATTTGAGTAACAATAGATATTTCTTTGTCCTGGCCTTTGATTTTGGCTACAATGGTCCATGGGTGACGGTCCACAGAAGATGAACGGTCCATAGCTATACCACATTTTCCTTGCGACAACGAGGATAGATTTGTATAATTATTTGGGAAATTTTCAAGTGTAAACCCTGAAATTAGAATTTAACTGTTTATAACTTAGTTTATATTTATAAAAAAAGATCCTATAATAGAATCTGACAAATCCGGTACTTTTAAGAACCAAGGAATGCTGTATTATTAAAACAACCTGATTTTATAATAGGCAGAGGGAATATAGTGTTAAAACACTCTGTTTGTCACACGCCGCTTAATTTTCTAATCATTACGTATTGAGTAGCAGAACTTAACGCTGTGCTTTGTCTTGTTATCAGTGCGAGAAGATGATTTTCATTTATTTCCTCTAGTAGGAATCGAACCCACAATCGTTTTATCAATCGCTGTACCGTTTAAACATTTAATAAAGTATTATTAAATGTTTATCAAATGATATATCAAAATTTGTTAAAAAATATCGAAAAACATGATTTACCAAAACCATCTATTCGAACAAAGCGGCAGTAATCTAGAGATCGGTTGTTGTAAACTTGCGTTTCTATTACAAGCTGTGAGCCCTCCACACGCTGGTTTACTGTCATTGGATCTATAATAAAAATATGTATAATTGAATAATGCTCTCGAATATGCTACTTGCTACTATATATAACAACTAGTGGGCCCGGACGCGGCTACGCCTGCGAAAATATAAGCCTAAATAATTAAAATAAATTAAAAAATAATAATTAGTGGAGATTTATTATTAGAAAAAATATCTGAGTAACCGAAATGAACAAACGAAATAAGTAAAAGTAACTAAAGGAAATTCTTAATATCAGAAAAAGTACCTAAATTTGCCGTGCGCGCGTACTAAACATTTTTCTATATTAAATAATTATTAAATAATAAATAAAACCCCAAATGATTAAAATTACGATATTTTAAGTGTATAAAATCTTTATAGATAACCGAACTGAGATTAATTAATTATAAGCAGAAAATAATTACATAAAAAATAATAGTAATTCGAAAATATATAAAAAATTACAAAATCAGCAGCAGTCATCTGCCCGTTCGCGTCGGTCATACTATACCACTCGTAGGCTAGGTCATTTGGAATCAGTGACATCTTAATTATTTATTAGAATGTTATACAGTAAACTATAATTTTCATCAAGATGAAATGCTAAAAGTGACTATTATATATAAATCATCTAATTTTTGTTAATGTATACAAATCTATATCGGCGCGCGCCATGTATGCATTAAGCAAACTCACTTTGGGTGACGTTTTCTTAAAACAACAAACTTTGCAAGCCGTTGCTTAGCAACGC